>JAKVQY010000539.1:0-11913 GCA_030463045.1 Geotrichum macrosporum
TTCCTGACCTTGGGTCAATAGATTGACGAACTCCTGGCAAACATGTCCCGTCTATCTCTCATCAATTTGAGCAGATACCTGAAATCTCTCTTCAACTGCTATTGAAACAACCTATCAAGTGAAAATGCCAGGGGATGGAGCCTTTCTCCGAGAAATGAGTACTTTGCTTTCTTTGCGTTGTATTTATCGGTGAGCCGTTTTTGTACCTCCGCTTGGCAATTGGGAGCACAAAGAGCACGGACAGAAACATCATAGTGATAAATTCTTTGTCCCAATTTGGTGGAGAAATCAGCACGCATCTAATTGGCTTTATCGGCCGCGCCGCCCATACTAGGCTCTACTAATACCGCAACAAACAAGCTTTTGATCGCGTTAGCAATCATGTTTCGAATGTCATTATGGCGCCTGTAGCCTTTACCTCCTTTGGCCCTGAGGCAGCACGACTCTTCATGGTCCAGATAAACCGGCTTCCCTGAGTTTCTGCCTGTCTGTCTTAGCACGTTCTGGTACCCCTAAATTTGCTAGTTGGTTTGATGTTGCGGAGGGGTGTCTTAACTCGCTGGAAAAATGAAGGGAGGAGCAGCGGCATAGAATGGTGCACTCTCCAAAGTTTTCATGTTTAAATGTATTGTGAGTGGGTAGAACTCTGATGCCATTGCTTCCTATAGCCGTCACTGCCTCCTCCCGAGAAGTGCAATAACAGTTTCTCAAATTTAATAAATCGCAAATATGGTCAATAAAACTATCTCAAATCTAAAATACAGCACAGTCATGGTATATGACAAATATAGTCTGTAAGCCACAGTGGAGACTCAGTCTTCGACAAAAGTTATTCTTCACCTCAAAGCTTGAACTATTAACACACACTCATGTCTTTCTATGTCTTCTTCCCATTCATTACATATTCCTCTAAAAGCCTTTTCCCTACACTTCTAATAATAATATACATCGGTTCTGACCCTGACTAGATAGATGGTCAGTCTTCTAGCAAATATTTCTTTTACCCACAGATGTTTTGCAATTGGGTGTGCAAAGACCTCAGACAAGAAAATCATCGTGAATAATTCTTTGTTCTAGATGGGTAGAGAAATCTGTACTCATATGATTGGTTTCTTCGAATACACAGCCTATACTAAGCTTCACTGAAGGCAATGAGTGGGCTTCTGTTCGCGCTAGCAAAATATTTTGATTAATATTGTAGTGTATATGACCTGTATCCTCTCTAAACATGAGAGAGTACAAATCTTCTTGGCTCCGCTTGATGTGTGATTGTGGAACTAAGATTCACAAACTTAAACTTTAGGCAAGTTTTCCTTTCGTCAAGATCGTGACTACATGAGGCTAAAATGCTAACCAAGGTATTAGAAATATTACTGGTATTATCTCTCACTGAAATATACCTGTCTTTGGCCCTTAAATACTTGCACATCAGGAAACACTTGATAGGCTATACTTGCAATTTCCGTCACATTTTCAAAATCACTCTCCCAGAGGCACTTCAAATACAAAGTATCACGTGATAGATAACCCAACCCATATCAAGCCTAACCCTACAATAACTGAAAAATATTTTGTGAAAAAACTTCAAAACCTCGATCCCTTCAAACTATCACTACTTTTCAGCAGAAGATACTATGGCACGAAGAAGAGTAAGAGAGATTATGTGTTTACAATTAACTATATGTATATTAACTCATATCTTATTAGCAAAAAAAAAGAACTCACGTTCAAGCCACCGAGGAGGATATCCAGAAGGTTCCTCGGTCCATGGTGCTTAAGCTTTGTAATAACCGTGAGCAGTCACACGCTCTTAGCCAGCTGGTGCGAGATTTTCGACAAGTGATGCAACCCTATACGGCTACAAAATTGCGTGAGCGGAAGACCAACAAATTGAAGGATTTCCTGGTAATGGCTGGCCCTTTGAGTGTTTCTCATTTAATTGTCTTTTCTAAAACCAAACAAGGCAACACTTCTCTTCGTATTGCTCGTGCACCCCGAGGACCTACATTACATTTTAAAGTCTTGAACTACTCACTTTGCAAGGATGTTCGTCGGTTTGTGAGAGCTCCCAAATCGAATGAAGGCTCATACTATCATAGCCCCCCTTTACTTGTGCTTAATGGTTTTACTGCTGATAGAAGTGCAGCTCCCGAGGAGGTACTTTTGACTACTATGTTTCAAAATATGTTTCCTCCCCTGTCAGCACAAGCTACTAAACTTGGTACTATCAAGCGTGTTATGATTCTCAATAAAGACGCGAAGACGGGAGAAATTGATCTTAGACATTATGCAATTGAAACCAAGAACGTTGACCAGTCTCGTGCAGTCAAGCGCTTGAAAACGATCAAGTCCAAGATTCACAAGGCGCTTCCTAACTTAGCGGAAAAGGAAGATATTGCCGACTATTTGCTCGACCCTGCTGCAGGAGGTTACACTAGTGAGTCTGAAGTGGAAGACGATGCAATGGTTGAGGTCGATAGACCTGAATCTCACAGACTCAAACGTAGTCAGTCTGAAATTGCTGATGCGGAATCTACTATTTCCAACTTGACTCAGAAGAGGGCTATCAAGCTAGTTGAAATTGGTCCTCGTATAAAGCTTGGTTTGCGCAAGATCGAGGAGGGTGTATGTGAGGGAAAAATTCTTTATCACAGTTACGTCCAAAAGTCGCAATCTGAAATTAAGGCTTTGGAAAAGAAGCATGCTCAAAAGACGAAATTAAAGGAGGAGCGCAGAAAGAAGCAGGAAGAAAACGTTCGCAAGAAGACTGAAGGCAAGACATCAAGAATGCAGAGAGGCAAGGAAAAAGCGAAAGCTAATGAAAATGCTGACGAAGAAAGTGAAGGAGAAGGAAAGAGTGATACTGGAGATGGCAGTGATGACGATGACTTTGAGCATGATGATGATAAATCAGAGTTTGAAAACGACGAAGAACCATTTGGTGGCGACGATGGCGACAGTGAAAGTGATTAATGTTTAAAAAAGTATACGTGTTTTTAAATTTCAATTTGTTTGTAAATAATTTAGATTCAGATTCATATTTGTAATCCAGATGCTAGGCATTTTGTATGTCAGTAATATGCTGGAAACAAATATTCAAACCAAACGTAATAATATAAGAGGCAAACCATTTTATCACAAATGAGTAAGACTAAAATATAGTACGTTTTGTTTTAAAATCTGCTGAAAATGCCGTTGAAGAAATTTTCATCAGCTACTCATTGTAGTTATAGCGATTCATAAGGAAAACTTAATAAAATATTATCAAATTAATTAAATTTAGCTTAACTAGATGATTTCTGTTCCTTTTTCCCTATTTTTTTTGTCGCAAGAAAATCGAGTCGGCCTCATAACCTTGCAGTTTTTAGCCAAACCCTTGACGCTGCTTGTAGCAGGTTCAAATTGCGGCTATTAAACTTTTTTATTGGTTATTCTTTAGATCCTCGCTACCAAATTTATTGGGTATAACGAAAGTCACAGTTACTGGCCGCCTACTTGCATTCTTCACTGGATCGGTAACAAATTACTTGCTCATAGGTTTCATCAAATAAATATGCTTACACCGCGATCCCTCTCATGTAACCATGTGTGGTAGTAGTGCATTTTGATATCTACATATATATACAAACTGAACCCCCAAGGCAGATATTTCTAACCTCGAAATTTCCATATTTCTTTCTGGAACTTCCAAATGGTTGCAGCCGCATACACAAATGACTGACAAAATCCGTCCTCTCAAATTGGGACTTTTTAAGAAGCTTAAATTCTTAAAGTTTTTATTCTGATATTTGCCTCACTATTTCTTTTTAGCTTTGACCTCTATCTTACACTACATTCTCGGTTCTCAAACTAAACTCACCAGACCCTGCCATACTTGATTAATAAAATAATTCAAATTCATCGTTATTCTTCTGTCATGACATCGCTACTCAGTCGCTCTAACGGGGTCGCTTCCTCTGAAAGCGTTCCGCTCTGGCAGACAGACAGCCAAGTTGAAGCTTGCCCGCTATGTGATACTTCGTTTACGCTATTTTTTCGTCGCCACCATTGCAGGTAAGGTAAAAATAAAAACTACTTTCAGTATCTAGATTATTTTTTAAAAGGCTAATGATTTTTAGAAAGTGTGGCCGTGTTGTATGTGGAAACTGCTCAGCATCAAAAATTACATACTTGCCTTCGACCTATGTTGTGTGCCCTCCTAGCCAGACGTTGTTAGAAACACCGCATGTACCCCATAGAACATGCGATGAATGTTTTCAAGAACTGGATATGATTCGATCTGCTCTGCGTGCTCGAAATAGTGGACGATCCCGTTCTAATAGTACTCGTTCAAATCAAGCGGCGATTACTCGACCTCCGAACCTTGCAAGGTCTCCCTTAAATAGCCCGGCTTGCACATACCAAAGGGAAGATGCTAGTGGTCGTCGAAAGGGAGTATTTGGTTCTTCCCCCATTAGCACAAATATATGTTCAGCGTCTTCTACAAAAAGTATTTCGTCTCAGTCCGTTGATCCATTACGCATGCGCGTGGCAGAAGAAGATGTCTGTCCTTTTTGCAACGCTGTGTTTCGCCCAGAGGTCAAGTCAGAGGATCGTGAAGTGCATATTTCTTACTGTTTGAAAGGCGCTGAGTTTTCTGGGTCTCCCAGTCAGCATCGCGCAAACCGTATGATTATTTATCGGATATCTGCGCAAGAATGTCGGGGACGTAATGAGTGTGTTGTTTGCTTTGAAGAATTCAAGCCTTCAAGCTCTGTGGCCCGCCTAGAGTGCCTTTGTATCTATCATGAAAAGTGCATATTGGACTGGTTCTCCCGAAAAGGCGCTGGAGAGTGTCCTGTACACGCTGTTCATTAGTAACGTTCCTGTTTATCTTTTTTTCTTTGCATATTTTTTTTTCTCATATTTGCAGCGCTATCATGATTCACTAATTCTATTTTTCAAAAGCACCTCAATGTCTTTTCAGGCCCTTTCTCTAAATTCGTTCCAATGTCACAAGGATTTCTCAGGCTTAAATATTTTATATGGAAATTCTCACATTTACACGGAGAAAGCGGACACTTATTTTGTGATGCGTCCCTCATAGTTTGTGTAACGCTGCCCAAACAAATGGATTCCTTATTTTTTTTTCTTTTTTTTTTTTTGCCGTACGTTTTTTGCCTCTCACAGCATTTGTTATTTCTAAATAGATTTTGATTTTTTTAGCTATCATTTCGTTCCAGCCATTGAGAATTCTGTTAAATATTCTCCTTAATTCTGATTTCTTGTTTACTTTCAGTACATGCTCTTACTGTCATTACATCTCGCTTTATAAATAATTTAAACCAATCATGGCAGATCACGATGGAAAGCAGAAGAAACTCTCTTATGACTATGCTTCCCCGTATGCGGATAGTCCTGCGTCTGAACGCCACCGGCTTCTTCAAACTTTTCGTCAAAAACGGGTTCAAAACCAAGAACCCACCCAGGACTCTGAGGACGAAAAAGAAGAGTCTGAAGATGAAGAAGAGCAATACCAAAATGATGAGTTTGAGGAAGATGAGGATTTTATTCAAAAGAAAAAAACTCCTCAAGCAAAGCGCAATGAAGCAGAAACTTCTGACATTAACCGCAAACTACTTGAACTTATAAAGTCTCGAAAAACTAATAAAAAAAAGCAGCGATGAGTCAAGCAAGAAATTGTTTCAGCTTTAAAAAATCCAAGGCCTGCTACAAACTCCCCAGGTCGTCCCAAGCAATTATTGGATTCAAATCGTGTCAAACCTTCATTTAGTTCTCGCGTTACTCAATTGAACTCACCGCAAAGATCATCCCCTTCCAACAATTCGATTTTGTTCCAAAATGAGCAAGGAGTATTAAAACAACCAAGAAAAAGGCTCTCTTTTGGGCCTGCAAAAACTGCTGACGTCGCAGCTACATCTGGATCTCGTTCTAATTCATTTAATGACTTAAATGATAATGTTTACAACGCATTGACCAGTAGTGCGGGAAGCCAGAGAAGTATTATTTCTAGCACTACTCTTCATGATGGGGAAACTCCTGATACGCCTGATACACCAACTGATATTAATTCTTTTCCTTGGAATATTCTTAACAAGCCCGAAATTTACGCTCAGGCCTCTTCTAGTATTTGGGATCCATTTCCCGGTTATACCTCTTCTTTAGAAAACGAACTTGCAACCCATGAAACCTCCTGGTTGTCCTACGAGCATGCAGCTGAGCTTGTTTTTTCCAAGGTGTCATTCGATACTCAGGAAAGCGCAAAAGAACCCGATCCCCACTTTGGGAATGGCCGCAGTGTATGTCCTACTTGCTTTCGCCCTTCTCTTTACAACTCCGGGCAAGAGAGCCTTAATTCTCAATTGCACACTGAAAAGATATCCGTAACTTCCCCAGTCAGACCTGAAAATTTATTTTCAGATGTTACCCCTGCTACAACTGTAGATGAAAACAGTGGTGCAAATGCTACGGATGACTTTAGTGGGCCCCACGATGAAATTTCTGAGTTTGTGACATCCATCTCGGACGACACCAATACTCCTGATTTGTTTGACGAAGTAATCAATCTTCATAACCTGCCGTTTTCAGGTGATGAGGAGCCTTGGTGATATTTAGTTGGGGTTTCCACCTCCTTGCTGTATGGCTTTTCTCCATTTTTTCTTTCTATTTTTTTTTTCGAACAGCATTTTATGAATTTCAAATATTATTGACCAATGGGCATGCTACAATCGGCTTATTCTTGACAGATTCAAAAAAAATTTATGATTAGTACTGAAAAATAACATGATGTGAATATTTGAGCCAAGCATAATAATACAAGAGACGAATCCACAATAAGGAATGTTTCACAGAGTTATCATGAACAAATTTTCGGTCATTCACTTAAAAATATATGTCACTACATAAATGTTCATTAAAATTATTTACTATCCAATCTGACGCGACCAACCAACCGGTGAGCGGTATGGGCCATATGCAGCCAGTGATTTTTCTTAGGACGTCTCTCTTTGTGCTCAGTCTCAAATGCCCAAAGTTGATCAATTGGTGAGAACACTAGTTTTGAGGATCGCACACCAAGAACAGCTGCACTCTTGCGCCCTTCAATAGAGTCAGCCAACTGTTCTGCTAGTGAAACATGAGCATCAGAGGCAGTTTTTTCCCGTTGGATTTGCTCGTTGTGATGCTTTTCAATAAAAATGCAAGCCTGAATAGCAAACCTGGTGGCACGAACACGATCCATAGGGGATGGATTTCCACCCTGCTGGACATGACCCGGAATTGCTGTACGGACGTCAAAAGTGTCTTCTGATTCGTCACGCATAATATTGGCAATAATCTCGGTTGATAAAGTGCTGGAGGACTTCTCATTGCGGAGGATAAGTTTACCGGCACGATTCATGCCTTCATCACGCTCAAATGAGCCCTTTATGTACCCAATGTCAGCTTCTAGCTGACGAAGGCTGATCCCCTCTTCGGGAAGATAAACTGCATGAGCACCAGTAACAAGTCCGGCATAAGCCGCAACGTAGCCAGAATTTCCACCTTGAACTTCGACAACAAAAACACGACGGCGTGTAGCAGAAGCAGACTGCTTAATGGCGTCACAGTAAGAGGTAAGAGCATTAAGACACGTGTCTGTTCCCAGTGAATTTTCCGTACCAGGTACATTGTTGGAGATAGTTGCAGGAATGCAGACCATGGGGATTCGAAATGCTGGATATGAAGCACGAGCTGCTTCCAATTGCTGCAGAGAGGCATACGCCTCGAAACCGCCAATAATAATAAGACCGTTAAAATTGTACTTTTGGAAGTAATACGCAATCATTCCGATGTCAGTATCAGGCAAGTGACGGTTGGTGCCAATCTCAGACCCGCCTCTAATCATCCATTCCTCCACTTCAAGCCACGATAGTGGGTGAACAGATTCGTGGCGAGCCAGACCAGTCCATCCATTATGAATTGCATATGGTCGATGGCCACGTGAAAAACAGTAATCAGCTGCTGCACGGATAGCAGAGTTCATTCCACCGGCAGGCGCGCCGATATTGATAATGGCAATGTTAAGAATCTTTTCCGCAGGCATTTTAGGACTCTCGCGGTCAGCATAGTTGACGGTTAAAAAGTTTTGGTAGTGCTCAGCAAACTCGCTGTCGCGCAATGACATGGCCTTGTCAAAGTCTTTGGCTTTAATGGCTTTGGCAACATCCTGTGTGGCAGCCACAGCTTCCACCAGGTTACGACGAACAATCTTATTTTCCACAATACCAATCATGGGAGAAGGAGTGTCAGGAGTCGCAGAAAGAACAGCATCAACAGCATCTACTCCTTGTAAGGTTGCAAGGAGTCGATCAAATGCAACGGCATTGCCACCACGCTGCACATGTCCAAGGGTAGTAATTCGGGTATCAAGACCAAGGTCCACCAGAACGTTCTTGACCATTTCGGGAGTGATGGCATCAAGATTGGTGTCAATTGCGCCCTCAGCAACAATGACAATTGACTTTCTCTTACCGTTAGCTCTGTGGCGAGACACGATCTTTGCCATGCGCTTGTGCCATTCGTCAGGCGTTGGCGGTCTTTCAGGAATGAAAATGTAGTCAGCACCAGTTGCAATACCAGCCATTAGAGCAAGCCATCCGCAATGACGTCCCATGACTTCGATAACAAATGCTCGGGAGTGGGATTGAGCAGTGGCATCTATATAATCGACAGCCTCGCAAATGCGTTCCAAGGAAGAAAATGCGCCAATAGTAGAGTTAGTACCAGCCATATCGTTATCAATTGAACCTACCAAGCCACAAATATACAAGTGTTCGTGTGGCTTGACCTGTTCCTCAGTGAGTTCTTTGCATTCAACGAGCTCACGTAAGAGAGAAGGCCATTCCTCCCGGAACTTGTCGGCTCCAGTAAGAGACCCATCACCACCGCAAACAATAAGAGCATCTATTCCGTTGATAATCATATTTTTGGCAGCCTTAAGGCGGCCAGCACGCTCCTTAAAGCCCAAACACCTTGCAGTTCCAATATGAGTTCCACCAATAGCAAGCCAGCCTCTAACGTCTTCCCAAGACATTTCTTTGATATACTTACCACCCTGAAGAAGACCCTCATAACCTTCTAAAATGGCGTAAGCTTCGCAGCCACGATAAATAGCAGATCGCACTACAGCACGAACCGCAGCATTCATACCAGGAGCGTCGCCACCAGATGTCATGACTGCGATGCGCCTTCGTGAAAGGACATCCCCAGCGGTGCTGAACTTCCCGCTAGTCACATAGGAAGCTCGAGAACTGAGTCCTGAAATGGGCTCTTCCTCATTGCGGGTGGCTGTGAATGGTTTGTCTATAACCGAAAAAGGGTTTTTACGAGTGGTAAAGCCAATGACATTTCCTACCGGATCAAGGCCAACCACTTCGACGGGAAAAATAGAAGTTAGGCCGGGCTGTATAAAAGGAGTTGCATTTTCAATAATCTGGAATTTTTTAAGGGTGGAAAGGACAGATTCCAAATCTTCAGTCTGAAATACAAAAGACGGGGCAATGGCACGCCAATCTAAATCTTTCGAAGGTTCTGAATAAAATTTGTGTGCTTTAGCTAAAGCGTCGCCTTCGGACGGACCAGTGGAAGTTTGCCGAACTTTCAATGTAAGACCATAAGCGTTACTGGAGTCGTCGTGGCTGTTGAAATCAATGCTTGGCATAGCATTAAGCCAGACCTCCTTTAGAGATTCTAGGGAGTGCGACGAGTGGCTGGTATGTTCTTTTGATGATTCTGGATTGGTGTAGTCAAAGGAGTGTACTTTGAGAAATCCAAATTGCAGGTAGAACTCAATAGTTTTTTCGAAAAGAGCAAGGTCAGAAGTTACTACTGACAGACAGGAAATGTCTGTAACAAGTTTGGGATGGACCATGAGAGATTAATGAAGACAGATGATGCACTCGAAAAAAAAATTATTTATATTTGTTATAAATGAGAATACAGAAGGGAAAAAGAAGAAAAAATGAAGCAACTACAGGAATTTCTTTATCATAAATAGAGGCACCGGCCGGCAAGCCCATTCAAAGGAAGTATCCATATTAGGCTGCCTTCACCAGGTGAGAAAATCAGCCTACTTCTTTTTTTTTCACTATTGGGTTAGGCATCCCAAAATAGGTAAGTCAACAATCATCCGGTTGAAGATCTAAAGGCCTTGAAGACGGAAAGGTACCAACTCTCAAAAAGCTTCCCATTTTGTCACTTCTAATGGCTACTAACCCATTCCGTGTCAACGTCTGCCATCGGACTGTTAATAAATAAGTCATTTTTAAACAATTCATAAATGCCAATCCATCGAAATAGTTTCTCGGCATTGTTATTATGAAGTTAACGAGACTAGCACCACAAGATATCATAACTCGTCGCACGGATGCACATCTTCTGTGTCTAGAATGGGGATTCTGTCAATATAGAGTAAAAACGATGCCTACCTTGATTGAATTAAAAATTAATATCTGATTTTTGGGACATTTAAGCAGAAGTACCAGTTTTATCTCGCGTTCACTTCAATTTTAAAATCTACTAGAAATGCCTTGCTATATTAATAGTGTGTATTTGAGTGAAAGCAGTTTCTTGCCATCCAACTTTTGTGAGAATTCCAAAATGTATACTACACGATTTGCTGCATATCAGGCCCTCTAGATGTTTTTTTAACAATTTTCTTTTAAATGATCCCACCAGCTGCGCAGTTTGCTCACTGTTCATCAAAGTTTTACCAAACTATCAAACAGCCACATGGACCAACAAAAAAGGTTTGAACGTCAGGTGCTTTTCAACGTTCGGAGTAATTTCAGGTTGACTTTGGTGAATGACTTCTAGAACAACATGGCTATTGATTCTTACTAACTGGATAACATTTCCTAAAAATGAAATTACATGACGAGGATAATGACTTTTCAGTAAAAATTGCATTTACATGACTGAAAACTTGAGCTAACTTGTTAAACATCATGATTTTGACACTATGAAAGAAAATAATCCGAAATAGTCTGCATAATAAAATTTAAATACTAGGTCAAGCATATTTTTGACTTGATAAGCTGCTCAAAACAATGTCACTTAGCCGTAGAGCCTATAATGTATATTTTGGAATGCCCGAAAAGAATCGGCACGCAGCCGATATTTGCTTCCTTCTCATTAGGAAACAAATTTTTCATTACTATACATGATATTGAATAATTTCATTAAATTTGAAACCTCTTTCACGTAATCGTGACATGGAGTAGAAAAACAGATGGGATACGCCCAGAAAAATAAATCTGCTCCTGTATTCTGCAGAACTCAAGAAATTGAACTTTTAAAGTGCATAAATTTTAAAAAACCATTACAATTGTTGATTCGGAAATTTTATTTTCTCTGCATGGATTGTAGGATGTCTTGGTTTTGGTTATATTAAATTTAGCGTGAGGCTTCAAATTTTAGGATGCAAAATCATGTGATGAAAATACGCAATTAACCATATAATGATAGAACAAAACATGAATTTTTTTGGTCCAGACTATGCAGAAAAACTTGGTCTAAGTGACTATATAAATCAGATATACCGCGGACCTTTCCCTCTATGGGTCTGGCGTGTAATTTCAGCTATGTACGTTGGTTGCTTCGATTTCAGCCCGAGAAACATACCCGCGAAACAGTCAAAAAAAAAAAAAACATTTAAAACCTCTCTTATGTCACGAAAAACCAAATGAGAGGTTTCGACTCAAACGTGCTCTCACTAGTAACATAACAAAACATACATTTTTAGAGTCTCGACTTATAGAAATAAACAATATATAGATAAAATAAAATAAAATAATAAGAAAGTAAAATAAAATAAAAATAATGTGTTTAGAACACAGGTTGGACTGCTTCCTTTTCTCTACATTGTAGCTTTTT
>JAKVQY010000540.1:0-11892 GCA_030463045.1 Geotrichum macrosporum
AATGAAGGGAAAAAAAAAAAAAAAAAAAATTGAATGCCTATAGTTGGCGGTGAATGCGGTAGCACACACCCTTACCCTATATTGAATCTCATTTTTTACCAACTTTTTTCAGTTTGCAGCGACTGCTGAGTAATAAAATAATAAAGTCTGAAATCTACACAATGCATATATTTGAGTATATTTTACTAAATTAGGAAGTTAGTAAATGTGACTGTGTTAGGGTTATCAGGATTGTGGTTAGGGTACAACAAATGACATAGTTTGGGCCTTCTTCAACTAATTAACTTGTAAAAGTTTAGAGCTATTGGGGTCGGGTCAAGTAAGAGAAAAAGCCTGAAGCAATATTGAAATTGAAACTTGCACAGGCAGAAATTAGTGTACGACAATGAACGGTAAACAAAAACAAATAGAATAATGAAATGAGACCAAGAAACAAACAACTTGATAGTTCTAAGATCACCAATCATCCCAGGTGTCTTTCTTTTCAGGGTTTCCCATACCTTCTAGTTTAGTCCTGTTCGTTGGTTTTGCAAGACCAAATACAGGTTCAATTTTGGCCTGCGAACCTGCAAGAGAGGATTCTTCGCCAATCCCTTCGAATAATCGTCCATACTCACTATCCGGACCACCAGTGCCTCTATTGCGTGCCTCATCATCTGTAAATTTATGGAAAGTCTCAAGCCCAAACTTTCCAGTATCTTGCATCTTCTGACCAAATTGAATCATAGCTTTGCGCGCATTCTGGCCGACATCAGCTTCTGCAAAGTTTCGCATTCCAGGCTTGATGTACGACTCACTAACTTGATCAATATTTTTGGTAACACTCTTGGTAAAAAAGCCCCAGCCTTTGGAGAGAGACCCAAGGGGATCTGTCTGTAAACTTTCAAGTAAATTACCACTCTGGTTGGTAGACGGAGGAGCCGTGCTTCCAAATCCTGTATATTTCCCGCCTTGAGAAGGATGTAATCCCTCAGGTCGCGCTTCGTTAGCCTTACCAAGGGCGGAAAAGTAAACCTCACTTCTAGCTTTCTGAGAGAGGCTGCCATTGCTGCTGGTCCCGCCGAGAGAAGAGGTGCTGTTGGATGCAGAATTGTCAAGTCCACTGCTACTAGTTGAGGATGGTTCACGCTTTTGTCGCACCCACTCAATGCCTTGCACCTCAGCATTCAATTTATCCTTGTAGTCTCTAGCAATATCGGTATCGTACTTCTTGGCGGGTTCCAAAGTCATGTCTAGGCCCTCGCCCTCCATAAAATTACGTGCATTTTCATTTCCGCCCAGTTCCATTGCCTTCATTTCGTCAGGTTTAAACTGATCCATGGTTACGGAGCGCACAAAAGATATATGCACGCCGAGACCACGATGAAGACCAGCACATTCCAAGCAGATGAAGATGCCAAATTTGGGGGATGCCCACTGTGGGTTGACAGCGCCACAGTCAAAGCATTGCTTATTGGCACCCTGCTTTTGAAGAGCCTGTAAAGGAGTAAGGTTAGATCAAACTCAGTGTACCTAAGTTCAAGCGACATACCAAAAGGCGACGTCTGTTATCTGGGTCTACTGTCCAGTCTGCTGGCATTTTTAATATTCAATAGCAATATAGCAGATCAAAGAATAATACGTGGAAGAGGTCAGGGCGAAAAGGTGGGATGTGAGAAAGTAACAACCCACGAAAGAAAACAAAACAGAACAAAGCGATAAGCTATAATTACACCGACAGGAAAGAACCCAGACAGAGCAAATGAAGACAACAGCTAGTGTAAGTGAATGGGAATAGAATAATAAAGAAACTGATATTCAAATTATAATTCAGTAATTAGGCTAACATCGACTTCCAGCCTTCCAACGGCCACGGTGGAAGTTGGACCATAATATACTATGTAGTCTCCAATTTACTATCAAACTACAATGAAATTAATAGCCAAATGTTTCATTTGACTGTGGCTAAGGTCTACAAAACGAATGACGTGGAGCCTTCATAGGCAGTTTGTAATTGATTCTCTTGATTATGACCAGCTTTAAGGTAGTTCTGAAGTAGAGTACAAATACTTTTCTAGTAATTTAGATTGTAAATGAAATTGCGGAAATGTTGCAAAACGTACTGGTTGGCTCACAATTCTTACTTGGCCTCAGCATTCTACAGTAAGAGAGATATTTGAAAATTGTCATTATTAATTCATACTTGTAAAGCTTCATAACGTCTGCTAAAGGGAACCTCAAGCTGATATATCTATTCAAACTTTGAGGGCAATTTCTAAAAGTTGAATATTTCGGCATGCGTCACAATTCTTTGTTCAGGTAAAGCTGAAGTAGACACATAATGTGCCTTATGGAAAGAAAGCAAAACATTGGAGTTATGATATTTTATGTCGCCCCTAATACTGATAGATTCTTCATACCGCACTCTTACACCTAGATCTTAAATAAATGTCATGGAAACAAGATATATGTGTATATAATAATGAGAAACTCTTTTAGCGGATTGACGGCGGTTTCATTTTGCCATTGGTGAGTTTTCAACGTTTTGTTCACAATGCTGAATTTGACAGCATGACAGGAGTATAAAGTCCGGTTTTATGAGGATTAGTACTATTCACTCCATCTAAGCAACTATTGCTGAAGTCTGAATTTTTTTCATTAGTGTCACTGGAGCTTTTTTCATTTGCAATTTCTTCAACCACATTTCTGACTTTGAAATGCCTGTTCCTAGTCGCGCGTGTGTACCCCAGAGGGAATTCAGTTTTGTAAAAAAGCGTTTCTCTTACAGCTGAAATGGGAACGATATTACGGCGGCAGAGGGCTCGGCATACAATGTCTTTGTGATCATAGTTCAGGAACCTTTTTTGTGTTTCATATCTCATCTTTTCCAAAGACATTTGCTTGAGAGCTGCACGTCTTGCTTCAACACTATTATTGGCAAAACCTGGGCAGAATTTTGAGATGGGTTGAATTTGTGTAGGTGCCACTTTAGACTTTTTCTGTCTTCTGGGGAAGCATTTCCTAAGGGCGGACAGTTTAGACGTAACACAAGGTATTTCAGTTTTCCGCACACTCCGCTTATGAGAAATAAAATTAGACCGTTCTGCTTGACTGAGTAAATTGAGAAGATAAGAGTCTCTACCAAGACCAGTTTTTGAAATTGCTGATGTATTTTTTGGAGCACGTCTAATTTTTCTCTGAGCTTCAACATATGCCCTGTATTCCACCCATTCCGGGTACTCTTGCAACAATTCCGCCCTATCAAAACCAGACCCGACATCAATATCTCTGAAAACAGATTGGCTGATCTCCATTTGTGATTGCTCTCCCTTTTCTGGGCCGTCAGGATGTTCAACTGTGGCTTCGAGAGCTTTGCGATCCATGTTTGCGAAAAACCTGGACTTGAATAAAGTTTTTGTGCTGGAAACCCTTTCGTGAGGATTTATCTTCAGGAACATTTTAATTGCATTAACACAATTCTTTGAGACAGGCGGATGTTTCTCAGGAAACTGCAATCCAGGGTCGTTCATAATCTGAACTATTTCCCATTTATGCTTTTTAACTTGAAATGGTACCCTCTGAAAAGTCAGCTCATAGAAGACAACTCCCAATGCCCACCAATCAACCATTTCAGTGTAGGGGTCGTCTTGATGCATTTCAGGAGCCATATAACTAAATGTTCCAGATAATCCAAAAATTACTGGCTGTTCCAAGGATAACTCACGCGAAATGTTGAAATCCGCGAGCTTAACATGACCCTCAGCATTGAGCAAGATATTATCCGGTTTGATATCTCGGTGTACTATGTTGTGACTGTGTAAGTATTCAACAGCGCATGCGAGCTCACCTATCCAGAAAGCAACAATGTGCTCAGAGAATGTGTGATTTTTAATTTGTGTTCTAAGATCCGAGGCACTAGCTAAATCCAGAACCAAATAGAAGAAGTCATTGTCTTGAAAGGCATAGCGCAGGTTGCACAGAAAAGGGTGTCGAACTCTTGATAAATTGTACGCCTCATCGACAATGGTTTTCAAAACAATTGGGTGATGTCGTTTGTCGACGTATTTGAGTGCATAATATTGCTTGGTTTCCTTTTGCTGGACCATGCGAACCTGCCCATACGATCCTTCTCCAAGTCTTTTCATTAACTTGTAACCACCAAGATGGAAGTTGCTTTCAGGCTCCACTGGAGGTGGCGGCTCTTTCGAAAATGACAAGCCCATTGTATTAACCTCTTCCTTTCACAAATATATCGAACTTTTTGTAAATTTATATTATAAAAATTAAAAATAATGGAATATGCTGCATTGTTATAATTTAGGTCTTTATTTATTGACACGTCTTCCTTTACTAAGTTCAAGTAGATAAAGTGTCGATAAGCTGACGCAAAAAAATTAAAAAAAACATTATTTATAGATGGTGCTTTCATATTTTCACTGTGTTATCGTAAATAGAGATGGGATGGTTGAAAATCAGTATTCCACTTACTGAATATGTAAAGTCTAGTATTGGAATTCGATTTCATACAAATTTCACTACGGCCACTCTATGTGACAACAATGAAAATTTTACAAAGTTTAAATTTTGAAAATGAGAAAAGGAATTGAAAAGGCGCGATTATGAAGCACCATCATGTATTATCTTTAATAATTGTGACAAGTCACGAACTTTACAAACACAGCTCAGAGTCATGCGCTATCAAGTCTCGAATGAGCAGTCCAGTTTTACGTGGAATTCAAACTTGAATGCTTAGCTTTTTGTGATGCGTTCGTACAGTGACAAACTCTCAAAAGCCCTCATGTTGCAAGCTTAGTGTAAAACGATAACAGCCATATTTTTACTAGAGTTTCCAAAGTCACATTCAGGCAAGATTTCCTCAGGTCGGAAGAATAAGTCCCCAGTTTGCGGCGCTATTAAGCTTTGTATACTTTTTTTTTATCCTTGGAATACAATGATGAATAAGGAAATATCAGGCTGTGACAGCAGCAACGCACTTTACGCGGAGCCGAATCAAATTGAAAAGCTAGTAGTCTGGAGTACAATGTACACCAGCGGTTTGCTGAGGGCCGTGCCACAGTGTTTTTTTATAGATGGTGTCTGTAAACGGCTCTGGAATCAAAAAATTAAAATAATTTGTAGTTGAGTTGAACGTTGTTGGAATGTCTTTTGCCAGTAATTGCTTTATGCAGCAGTAACGTTTTCTGCACGGTAAAGGTATCGCACCGCTGCACTCCCCCTCTCTTCACATCATAATACAAACTATTGATTTTCATGTGATAGGTCCCAAAACCTACAGGCTAGCAAAAGTAGTCAGAGATATTGGAACAACTTTCATTTAGGAACAGATTTTAGAAGTTTTTATAATCAGTCTCCTGGTGTCATAAAAAAACAGCCTCGCGCAATTTTTAGGCAGGTGCCATTTTTCTAAATCGCGTAGAATATGCTGCTCTAGTTCGGTCGGACAGGCTCGCAATAAATTTGTACCTTAAATAGTAGACCATATTTTTTCCAGCATTGTGAGGATAGATTTATCTTGCTATTAATATTGCCTACCGAACTGCGGCCACATGAACCCATTTGACTTGAATTAAGACTGCTATTGAAAAGCTTCAAATTTAAGAGAGCTCTTATCTAGCTGTAAGTTGTTAAGAAACTAGTACGGAGGCTTCTTAGCTTTATACCATGCCCTGGCGAGAAACCAAATAAGCAAATGAACCAATGACTTGTTACTGATATATTGAGTATGCAGTCATAAAGGGAGCATTCCAACAAGAGTCGATCACACAGGAATGAAACGAAATGCGGCAATGTACTTGGAGTAGTTGAAAATGGATTAACTATATCAAGTGAACATTACCCGTGCGAATAGAGGAAGTACAAACAGAGGCCACCCAGAATGCAAAGCAATATGCAATTTACACTACAACGCTGAGTTGCTTTATGAACCTGATTTTACAATTCATTGAAGCTTTTTTTATATGCGAACGAGGAATTAAATGTAAAGGCAGAGGAAAAGCCATTGGAGGAACGATGAATGAATGAGAAGAAGACATAGAAAGAGATGAGCGTGTGATAAATAGTTCAATTTTCAATAGTGAAATGGAGAATAACCCTTCTATCAAATATTGAGACGCTACTGTGACTTATAGATAGTCTCTATTTGGTATAATTTAAATTTCAAAAAGTATTGTGATTTTAAAATAATACTTTCTCAAAACAATTCAGAGTTAAAAATTATCATCTCATTATGGGACAAAATGTCTGAATAGCCGTGGCAATTTAGTTTAGCATACAAAAGGCCAAGCGATAAGAATATAGGCAGGTTCTATTTTGACGTGCAATCTCTTTACTTAACATGAAATAGAGCTGCTTAAAGCTCTATGCGGTTTACAGGTACGCCAGTGAGTTGCTTGAAATAATATTTTCTCAAATTTAATATATATCAAATATAGTCTGCAATCGGTTACAGGAATTTAATGGAGTACTCGAATATTTTAATAAATTCCTAATCAAGTCGAACTAAAATCGGCTAAACTGATTGACCCCACCTGAGTCAACCACTATAAATCTTCGTTCCTATTCTATTTCTTAAAATCTTGGTGCGAGAAGCTTAAAATTGGAGTTGAAAGTTCCACAAGACAAGAGCTAGAGTGCAGATTTTATCATGCAATGGTAGAAAATAATCGAAGCGAGTTATTTATCCTTTACAGTGGATTTGTCTGAACTATATTCACTCTTAGGTTTCTAAATTTGACTTGTGAAAACTCAACAGCGTTTAGGGCGGAAAGCTTGACTTGCTGCAACTACTGACTACCAAGACAGCGCTCGGCAGGATCTGAACACCTTCTGGCTTTTGTTAGCCTCTCTGAATCACTGGAACGGGGGTTTTCAGATTCATTTGTTTCAAGAGTAAATGAAATTTTAATAACATTTGACTTTTTTGTTACTTCTAGTATACTTTCACGTGACCCGTATACTCCCCGTGTAATGCCATAGCCATCGATGGATAAGCCTAGGTTAGAAGTATTTATATGCTCCATTCCTCCAAGTGCCTTCTTTTCTTTCCCCAAGTTGCTTCTTTATTTCTACCTCATTATTCTGTTCTCTCTTTGAGTTGAACTGACATAACTCTGTAATTCCGTCAAAATGGGTCTTTTCCGTCGATCTAAAACTTCTCAGAGAACTGAGACCGTTGGACATGTTCGTAAAATGTCAACTTACGACGTACATGACCCAGTTCTTACTGCCATCCGGGACGAAGAACCCTTTCAAATGTCCGCCAATGGCCACTACAATGGTGCGACTATTTCACCAGAAATGAGAATTCGCGACGTCTTTGGAAATCCAATCGACCGCCCAGATAGATCAAACCCTACACGTCCTGGAAATGAGCGCCCGTTAGACACTATAAGGGCGTTTGAGTACGCATGTACTGGGGATGGACGACTCATTGATGAGATGGAGACTCCTCGGTTGGGATGGAACACTCGCTCAACCTTTGCTGCCATGCCGCAGTTTGACACAAATCCTTATGCTGTCGTATCTTCTACTCAAAACAATATAATATCTTTCAATAACATTCCAACAGCAGGAGATTCTCTGGGCGGAATTGCCGCTCACGCCACCCCTTTGCCGCCACCATCTGAGAAGAAGAAGAAGCGTGGCTTTTTTGGTCGCAAGAAGAAGTAAGCTCAATACCTACTGACACAGGAATGTTAAGTCTAGGGCTGAAAATATTTCATTAGTTGACTTTGAAAAGGGCCCATTGCGTTGTGGACATCCAAAGCAATTGAACGACATGAGCACATGAGAACAGGTTGAATAAAAAAATATAAAATAGGGAAATGGAACGAAATATTCCATATGGATTGCTGTCACGAAGTGAAGAAATAATGGAAGGTGTTATTATTTATTTTTTATATATATATTTTTTTATATTAATTTTTTTATTTTATTTTACGACTGTTTTACTTTTATTAAAAAAAACATGGAATTGAACCTTGAAAAATATTAAAAATGTGGAGAATTCTCTTTTTTGAACGCTGATCGACATTGGGAGAAAAGTGCCTGCTCATTATTAAAGTATAACCCTAACCCAGATAAATTTGAAGAAAAGCAAAAAAGCTTTCAGAAAAAAAAAATTCCAACCTTCCTAGGATTCGAGCATCGAAAAAGTTTTAGCCGAAAAAGGAGGTATTAGTGACTCAAAACTAAACAACAAAAATACAATCCTAGCAGCTAATGTCGTTTAGAGGAGGAAGAGGAGGAAGACGCGGAGGGGGTCTTGGCGGCCGAGCTGGACCCATGACCGAGGAGGAGCGTAACGCTGGCCATTTTGCATTTCCTACAGCAACATATCCTGCTACAAACATGCCGATTCAGTCCAAACCTAGCCGTGAGGAAAGGTTAGGAGCTGCCCATTTTTTGCAATTTCGAGCGGAAGTGCGGGATGGCCCGCTGTTTACCGGGAGCTTGACGGCTAGCAGTAGCAATAAGAAGAAAGGGAGCAGTCGGCAGCAAAGGCTAGTTGTGGTTGAGCTTGAAGAAAGTGAGGATGCGTTAAATGATGGCATCAAGCGATATACAGATAAATACCATAAGAAACGAAAGGTTGGGCGGTCTATTGATGAGCACCCCTATGTTATTGACTTCTTTCCAAGGGAACTTTATGATACTATGGGCGTGGTGGATGTTTCTGATAATGAAGACGATGACAATAATGGCGACCATATGCAATCTAAGAAGAAGAAAAAGAAGAAGCAATTTTTGGCTAAGAAGTTGGATATTACAAAGTTCACATCAGAGCTGCTTAAGACTTCAGTGGATGAACTTGATGTGGAAGAGAGCGAAGGCGGTATTGTCGACGAACAAAGCAGGAAGCAAGCAATTGAGAATCTCAAGGCCCAGCGAGATGGCAAAGATAGCAAAGAAGACGACGACGAAGACAAGAGTGCAAGCGATATGGGTGAAGAGGAATTGGAAGATGAGTTTGACGAGGACGATGATGACGACTACAATGCAGAGAAATACTTTGACGACGGCGAAGGAGGAGACGACGACGATGGAAACGATGAAGCTGCATACTAAACTTTTTTTTTTTCTTTCCCTTTTTTATTATTTCTATATATATTTTATTTTTCTTAAATGCTAATTGACATATCTGATTCCTTCCTCCTCTTCATAGTACCCACTACTCATGCATTCATACTGCCCTCCATGATCTTTACCGCTCAGATTTGCTGGCAAGCTCAGGCGATCGTTTCGAGAGCGAGTACGCTGTGGAGGCTGAGGTAAATTTGGTGAACCCGCGCCCATAAACTCATAGACGTCGTCCGAGTATCCTGCGTTAAGCTCATCTGAAAGGTCCCATTGTCCTTCTCCAATGTATCCAGGGTCCACAACTGGCTCAGTTTTTCGAGGAGCTGATAAAGGAGTACCAGGTGCACGAGGAAGGGGTTTAGTGGCAACAGTTTCGGAAAACTCTTCTCCTGCGCGAGTGTAGTGTGATGGACGATCGCTCTGGCGGCGTCTATAACGTGAAGATCGAATACTAGTGCTATTGATAGGCGGTGTGTAGCTCTCAGCAGAAAACGGTATTTCTACGGTATCATCTTGATAATCGTACATAGGCTGACCTGTTCCTGATATGGTATCTGGTGAAGGACTAATAGGTTTGCGTCGGACTATAGATCGCTTATTTTCAGTTCTATGCACTGGGCCTGTATGTGTCGAAATTGCAGGTTGCGAGCCACGACTATGCGAAGGAGGCAAATAAGGATGCTGATGCTGAGAAATATCGTACTGTTGGCTATTGTTATGCGGTGGAGTATCTAGCTCGGAAAATTTAAGGGTGTCGCTACTAGTGTATTGAGACAATGGCGAAGACTTGGTCGGGCTATACATATGAGTGCTTTGATCGCTGGAATGTCGGGTAACGGATGTCGGAATGCTGTAAATATTTTTTTCTTCCCCAGATCCAGGTGGCAGAGGAGTTGTGAAAATGGCCATAGGGTCTTCATCGTACTCGCTGTCATCTTTCTCCAAATCAGGTGTACCGGGCTGTGACAAGCGCTCTGGAGGAATGGCTTGCAAGTCTCCAAAATCATGATAGTCGAACGGGTTTGGTAATGATCTAGACATAGTTGACATATTCAACAACCCACCACAATCTCTACCTCCGTAAACACTGTGCGCGGGAGGTGCAGGAGGTGCAATATCTATATACTGAGAGTCATAGACACCTGGTGTGGTTGATATAGGTGGCATACGATTGGGTACGACTGATACGCTCGCTGGCCTGCCACTGGTGATAGTACCAGGCTGCTCGGGCAAAGGTCGACAGGTGGAAGTCGATAAGATGGACTGAGAATAACCCAGATTATATCCCCCCTGGAATGAACCAGCTGATGGTGCTCCAAATTCACTGGAAGTGCCATAGGCAGATCCCGCAATAGAAGCACCCAACGAATACCTTTGTGAAGCCCGTTTCTTGCGCTTAGTGGGTGGGCGAGCAGGATAGAATGTCATTTCTAAATAGACCTCTCCAGCATACTTTCCCTTGTATGTTAATTCGTGCCACTCATCAAAACCTTCCACTGGACTACTGTCAAAAGCAGGTTTTAACTGAATGACAGTGTCACCAATAAGTTCAGGTTTGGCTTCTGTTTCATCCAGAACGCTTAACTTTAATAACCTATTCTGGGGGCCATCCAAAAGCTCGAATCGTGCTTCTTCGTCCCATACCGGAGTCTGACCTCCACGGGCATCAGCTTTGCATCTTTTCGCATCAATACCTACTCGTGCAATACAATATGGATTTTGCTTTCCTAGTTTGCGCTTGTTTGGAAGGTTTCTCTATTCAAACCTGCGGTTAGAGAGGTGAACATGATGATTTGTGGAGAAAAAAGGACATACTGCTTTTCCAAAAACCACAATCAAGGTGCCAAAATTCTTTGGCTCTGTCATGCTCATGGTAAATAAATTTATGTGCAATAGAACGTCACGTCTTTTGCCATTAATACTGAATAATAGGAAAACATTTCTAAGATGAAGGATTTCGGTACAAATATATATCAGTCGTAAATTTAATTGTGAAGGCTGGACTCACATATGCTTGATTTTGTGTTGCAGGCCACAAACAACACAAAAACTCAATTTTTTACGTGACGAAAACTAATAAATAGCAAAACTTGGAAAAAAGAATGGCTGGACGGTACAGTTTTTTTATTATCTGTTACCTGCTGTTCACGCAAAGGATTCGCTTGCCTGAACCCACCGACGTCCTGCGTTGGGTAGTCGTGTCGCTTTGTCTGACCCAACTTAGCCTGCTGGGCGCGTCTGCGCATGAGACGCGGCATGAAGTATAATCCATTTATCTGCGATCCTGCCTAACTAAAAAGAACCAAATGATGTACTTCAGCGCAAAGCTCGGGCGTAATTTTTAAGAGAGTGCTCTCGAATGCCAGAGTAAAACGAATTGATTTCAATGAGCCAAAACGCGAAACGTACGTAAAATTCTCAGTAGGCAGCTGCAGCCTTTCAGATGCTGAGCCTTAGGCGTCGCTCTACTACTCAACGGGCTACAAGTACTCAACTTTAATGCGCAAACTGCTTGTTCTGTATTTGTTCATTCAGTGTACTCCATCAAAAAAATCTTGGGAGATAAATTAGTTGACTGGTCGAGAATTGTTGCCTAAGAAGGAAATATCTAAATAATAGATTTTTGTACTCCAATATTTTTTTCAGGTGCTTCGTCTTTAAAAATGAACATTCTCAATTTCTCTCTCTGAAACTACTGTCTTCACAATTTCAACCATATTTCTTGAGTAACATTGGCCGTTCAGTCCTTGAATACATCAGTGGTTTTACGACAGAAGTCTCATTCACCTATTAACTCCAATTGAACTATAGATC
>JAKVQY010000541.1:0-11905 GCA_030463045.1 Geotrichum macrosporum
TTTTTTTATGCTTAATGATTTCTTTTAATTATCAAGATGTCAAATGAATATGCTTGCTATATACTAAATTTGCAAAATTTTATTATTATTATTATACTCACCCCAGTTTGTTCCTAAAACTATGCTGTTTGTGAGAAATGCTCACCATTTCTACTTGGTTGGGATCTGAAATAGCTATCTACTCCATTTCAAGGTCGCTCAACATTTGTAAGTCATCTTAGGTACAGATTTATTGCCTGTACTCTATTGAGTGATTCATGAGTTGCTCTAATATTCCACTCGAGCGATTGGCTTTTTTCAAGATACACGTACCTCCCACACAAACAGTAGTATGTCAAGAAGGACAACGTAGGAGAATTAATTAGACCTCACCCTCCCCCCCTCTTCTCTCCATGCAATATTGAATAGGTACCTCTGAAATTCACCAGCGTGCGCACAGTGGTCTGAGAAATTCTACATCATCAATCGAAGGTCAAAGGCAGTGGAGTCTAGGTGTTTTGAGTTTTGCATAATAAATTGAAAGCCGATTCAATTGAGCTAGTATATTTCACGAAGGTTCAAGACTTAGTTTGAAGAAATGGCTAAACTCAGTAGCAGATATGTACGGCTAAAAATAATCTGTCACATGACCATATGTAGGCTGTAGAGTTTCACCACTAACAACTTTCAGGTTCATTCTGCATCGCAGTAACCAGCCATGAATAACTAGCGTTCTTGTAGTTTATGTCATCTCCATAGCCCTCAGAAGTTTATGTGTCTTCAAAAATCCAGTATCACGACTAAGATTTGTCTGGCCACTTCTTGACTTGCGTTCACATTTTTCTTTGTATCCAAATTTCCATAGGACTGTTAAAATCCTATTTGAAGCTAACTGACAATATGAAGTTTCTTAGCTGTTCCAATAAACTACTTCAAAGCAATTCCCCTGAAATGTTTCACATCTTCTCAGTTCAAAAAGTTTTCTACACGCGTTTTGCAGTCATGGCTGGATGAGATCCACTACCACTTTGGCCAGCCACTTTAATTTTTGATTGACTGCTCACAACGAAATGAACATTGATATAAATTAATGAAAATGCGCTGTTGTTTCCTTTAACTCAAAATCGCCAGTTCTAATTTTCTGATCCACCTCTTTGCATTCTATTTCCGCGATATCTATATATAATCTATAACGTTCTTTCGGCCTTTCACAATGGCTGGAAAAGCAAAGGGTAGAGTTGCTCTAGACCAAAATCTCAAACCACTCAAGTCGGCCATGAAGCCTGGCAAGCAAACCGACTCAAAATCTTCCAAGGATGAAAAACCTGTCGAGAGTTACAAAACACAATACCGGAAATTTGCGTCTTCGCTGGACGTTTTTACAGTTGACACTGTTCCACGGCCTGTGGTGCGGGAATTGATTGCAGTGGCAACTCGAGAGATAAAAGCTAGAGGTAAGTTATAGATACTCAATGAACCGGTTTTGGCTTCACCCTAACTAGTGACAGGAATCAAGGCACCCTTTCTATTACTCTCCTTCAGACCCTATAATTACGACGAACAGAAGGGTGTCAGTAGCACACCTGCTGACTCTGATGACGTCAAGCGCGTCATTGAAAAAGTATTTCCGAGAGGGAAAACCTCTCTTACCGGCGAGAGTCTTCTAAGAGTTATTAGACTGGTGGATGTCTATACGCTTGCTGGTGTCCTAAAATGGTGCTGGTCCAGACTTCCTGGTGGCGTTGTAACTTGGAAAACTTATAACATGTTCAAGGAAAATGAAAAGCGTTCTGGAATGAAGCACGATGCTTTCAACTCTATCATTCCTAAATGTGTGGAATCCCCAGAGCACGAAGACATTATTTCCAATTTTTTTCTACTAATAGTTTCCCTTGCCGCTGCTGAAAAACGTAATGGGCTCAATGGACACAAACTAGCTCGCTTAGCTGGTGCATGGGCTTTTGAACTTGTTAGTCCAAAAAAGGAGGCCCCCAGTAACTTTACAGACGGACTTTCGTGTTGGAGCGTTGCTGCGGAAGCTTGTTATCATTTATTTCTTGCATTTTTACGAACAATGTATCCATTGCCGGGCGAGAATAGAATTGTCGCTCTTCCCAAGTCTTTGGAATCTTTACTCCTTAAAGAGCAGTACCCTCCAAAACCTCAATACCAGTCGAGACTAATCACTGTTCCCAAAATCACACTCTCCGTCGGTCGACTATCTGCCAATCCATTTGTCTTACTTCAGCGCGTTGCCAAAACTATACAGTTCGAAAACCCCCAAAAGTTTAGCTCCGAGGACGATTTTAGCACTCTTTATTTCTTATTTAGTGATATCAATGAGATCGAAAACCGCATGAGTCCTGAGTCTAAACGCATTCTTGAGGAAATCAGCAAAGAAAATACTATTTTTTCCGATCACCCTCTTAGGATTAAGGAAACCCCTCGTCTTCCTTATGACGTGAGAGCCAAAACTTGGTCAAAGTTTTATAACCATGCATATATTGACCCAGTTTCTGGAGAGCCGCATAGGCCTTTGAATAACTATGTCTATGAAGACCACCAGCGTGAAATGATTATTCAATCGTCTCTTCCAAAAGCTGAACGCGCCCCATTGCCTTATCCTGATTCTCCGACTTTAGGTGGCGGAGAAGAAAAACCTATTCGCATTGGTACATGGAATGAAGTTTTACACTATTACGCGAAGTCTACTGAAGATAAACGTTATCAAAACCTTCAGAATTGGAACAAGGAACGCAAAATTAGCACTGATAGCTTGGCTACTTGCACTCTTTCCAACATTGCTATTGATGATTTCTTTGTTTGGGTGTGGATATCCTCTCTCTCGTCCGAGCAGACTGAGGATTCGAAAGCTGTATTTGGTCGCTCTCTGGTTGTTGAGCTCCAGCTTGAAAATGGCGAATCCGGTCGTAGATGGGTTGTCGTAGAAGAGATTTTGCATCCGGCACCAACGCCTATGAAAGCATTAAAGAAGGACCTTGCAGAACTAAAAGTTTCTAAACTTGCTACCCAGACTGCAGAAAAGAAGCCAGTCCGTTTTACACCAGAGTCCGCCATTTTATCACCTGTCCCTACTAAGGCACCTGACTTTGTTGAATTGCCAACGACTGCGTCAAAGGAGCGGACAATACACATTCATTACGACAATATTGATCCTCTTGTTGCTGCAGTTGCAAAGAGACTAAAAATTCAAAGCACTAATCACGAAACTCAAACAGATAATACAGAGTTTGTGCAGACCAATACGCCTCCACCCGCTCCTACGTCCATATCGTCAGATTTTGGAAATTCAAAAGGGACTCAGACTTACAATTATATTTCGGCTACAACCTCTACTGAGCCTGATCGGCCGCCTCCTGAAACGAAATCCAGTCTTGTTACCAATTTTGAAGGAACAGAAGTACAAAGCATTTATCTTTCGCCTAATGTGTCATCTATTGAGATTCCTAAAGGATCTCTGGAGCGTCTTAAACACTCTAGTTCCTATGAAGACGTTATAAACGCAATTCCTTATCTCAGCACGGCTGATGAGGATGATTCTGATTACGTAGTAAAACCTATTTCTTCCGAAATTAAAGACGGATCTCTTTTTGCGCCTACTTCGGAGATTTTTTTTCCAAAGAAACAGCCTATCGATCGTTCACCTATCAATGATGAAGGATTTGTTACGTCAATTGATTCATCTTTTGGCCCCCATCGTCGAGTAGTTTCGATGCCTGTCTTTGCTGAGCGACCGCTTGAAAATTTTGAGACGGTAACTAATACTATTGAAAAGGATGGCCTGATGCAATCTGGCTACCGCGCCTTGCTAGAAGAGTCTGATGAAGAAGGCATTAAGTCCCGACCCATACCATCTAATACTGCGCCAACTTTTCTTCTCAAAGGTTCTACAACTCATCTCCAGACCAAAAGTCAAAGTTCGTTTCTTTCAACTCGGTCAGTTTCTCTGACTGGTTCTAATAGCTTTCCGGCTAGCATATCTTTATCTGAACATGAAAATTCAGCCAAAAAATTAAGGCATCAACATGAGGAACGCGAATTCCCATTGCACTCCATTTCGCGTGCCAACCAGATGCATGATGAAGATTTGCTTGACAGAACTTCTGGACAATTTGAACCTACTCGGTCAATGCCTCAGAGCATTGCTCCTCAAGCACGACCTCCTCGGCCACCATCACCATCTTCAGATAGTAGTAATGGAAGCAATCTGCGTGGTAATTGGGGCTATGGTCGGAATGCGAATGTCCCTCCTCCCCCTCCATTTGGCTTGAATAGCTTACCCCAGGTTAGGGATCAGAGGCCTATTAGCTGGGCTCCAGGTGAGATACAAAATATGGAGCAAAGGCAGCATATTCCTAGAGAAGTGCGTACATCTCGCAAAATCCCCCCAGAGCCCCGAGTACCTCTTAGCATGAGAGACTCTAGGGATCATCGTGCTGTGCGAGGTAGTGGCAATAAGCCCGATTTTCGTCAAATTCCTAATGAATTTCAACAGAACAGTGATTTTGATGCGGATATTCACGGCTTTCCCAGGCCTACTTTTGCAGCTTTTGACAGTGGCACGAAAAGCATGTCTCCTCCCCAGAGAAGATACCGCCAGGCTGGTGAACTTCGCGACTCTCATTCTGAAGTTTCTCTTTCCAAAACGGCCATAGGTAGTTCTGGATACTCCGGATCAACACATTGTCGAAGCACTCTTCCTACTGTTGATGACATGATGATGGACAGTGGTCGTATGCCCGGCGGTGCTCGTTCAAATGTTTCATTCAACGGACCACCTCGTCACAAACCTTTCAATTCGTCCATGAGCCGCCAACTCATTCCCACTTTGTATCATTCTTCTCCTGAAAACTTCAAAGATTTCGGATATGGCTCTGATTCTAAATACCCGCTCGAAACTTCCGACAGGAACAAGGAATCGGTTGACTCTGCTTCGGATAATCCTTCTGATTCGAGTAGACGGAATCTTACTAGAGCAGACAATGACTTGTCCCATTCTTTTACTGCTCATGGGAGTTCCCAGTCATCTTCACAACGTAATTTGGGCATGCCACCCCTCAATTCAATTGGCCCCAGATTACGCCGTGTTTCTAATCCTGAAGGTATGGGAATCACTCTCGAACAATCATCACCTCAATTCCGACCAACGAGCGACATCAAGTCACCTCGGCCTCGGTCAAGTATGGCTCCACCCTTGTTTGTCGAGCCACCTTTAAAGTCCGTTAACACGTCCAGCTCAAAAATTCGCGATCCTTCTAATAGTGTACGCCGTGCTCAAAGCATAACCGCTTCTGTTGTTTCCGGAACGTCTTCTTATGACTCTCAGTACCACAACCTGCCATGTCTGCTTCCACAGTCCGAACCATTGGATGCACCTTCAGTGGTCTCTGCCATTAATGTTACTACCATTCCTCACTCTTTTCAATCAGGTGATCAAGATTTTCTTGAAGATAAGCCCAACTCACTGTCAGCTACCGCTGAACCACGTATCATCTCTAGCGGAAAAGACAAAGCGCTCCTTTTGAGTATGAATCACCCAAGACAGCTGCCTACTGTTTCCGAAGATGCCAACTCATCTCAATTTTCAGCCAAAGAGTTAATAGATCATTACCAAAAAAACGTTTCATTTAAGGATTCGCGAGATCTCGAGCACGAGACTACATCTGAATATTCTGATGAGCGGGAGTCTGGGAGTAATACTTCCCGTCCTGATGATTTTACCACAGCCTTTGTTCCTTCTGAAGAACAAACGCGTGATCTCTTTGAATGCAGTTCGCCGCGAGCATCTGCTAATCGTAATGGATCTACCTCTGCCTCGCGCAATGTGAGCCCCAATTTTCCACCCAGTCCGATCAAGTTTGACCCCTTGAATGAACAGAGCATTCTTCGAGCCACAAAACTTAATTTACTCGGACCAGATTCTACCATCATGGAAGAACAGGCTGCTGCTGTTGCATCTGCGCATGATCAGGAGGAATTCTCCTCTCCTAGGAGATATAGTAGATTCAGCATCCAAGGCTTTATGGATGCAACCAAGAAACGGAGCAAGAAATAAATCAGGGCCTAACAATGTTCCCATTTATGTTTTAATTTACTTCATAATTTGCATTTTTATTGTTTTACATAGTTTTCGTGGTTATAGTTCATATTGCTCATTATTATATTTTATTTTTGTCCCCTCCAATGCTCATTTTACTTTGAATTTGCCAGGTTTTCTTAAATAACGGTCGTCACATATTCTAAATTGTATAACTTATTGTGGTTATTGTAAAGCAAGTGATTTTGCAGGCATTTCCAATCGAGATTCTCTTTTTTCATGTTGTTTTTGCGATAATGACAACTGTTCACGCTCAGCCTAAAGAATGGGCCACACGGCTTTAACCTCAGCCTAAGCAGAATTCATTTTTTCAAGCGATACGTCAAATAAAAGTAATTAAGTAATAATTTACCTCTTGTATTATTATGTTTGGCTTATATACTTGCTTTCAACGTCACTCATGACTTACTGGTAACTAACAATATCCTCCGCTATTCCTTCTTCAGTATTAAATTCATCACTTTCATTCATCAATTCAGAGTAAACAGGCTCTCCAATATTCAAGTAGTAATTAATGGCTCTGTATCCAGTCATACAAACTGAAAATTCTCTATCAACCATGTCTGCTTGATATTTCATTTTAGTTCGCAGAGCATTAAGTGACTTCTCAAAGTCGACATGAAATAGCCCACCGGGTGAAAGTATAATGGGATAAAGTCGGGTTCCAAGAAAAGCATACTTGGTCTTCTTTTCAATGTACTTGTCATTCAAACGTTTCAATGGATCGGGAGTGCAACTGGGGGCACTAGTGCTACGTACAGTCACATCGTAGTATTCGACTAGGCCGAATTCATCAGTTGAGAAGTCAGCTCTCATTAGATTTCCAGGTCCAATCTCTTCTCCAACAATTAACTCTGAAGAAACTGTTATATTGGCACTCCGGAGCTTCCTGATAAGCATATCACGAATCGTATTGTGATGTCTGTGGCCTATTCCACCCATTGTTTCGATCGAGCAGTTATCTCCATAGTTGAAATAAATAGGTTTGTGGCATTTTCCACATATTTTTCTCGTGAAGATACCTGGTTCAGGTTCCATAGGATGATGCAGGCGAATGCATTCATTGAGGAGCTTGTAAAACTTCCTCTTGAAGTCCTTAATTTCGCAGGCTGTTTTTAGGATTTTTCCCGTGATCTGGTCAGGTCCCGGCGCCTTGTTTTCTGGTAATGTTCTAATGACATTATCTACTTTTTCTTAATTGTTACGATTGCAAAAAATAAGCTGAATCACGTGATATATTAAAAATATTAAAAAATCCACTTTGAGTCAAAGCTGTGAAAGAACAGTTCTGATTGCTAAAAATTTGAACAATGAACAGAATCTCTACAGTATTTCCGTTGTCTCGGCGAATAGGGACAAGTACATTTGAAAGGCATTCTGGTGGGTACTTGCGGATTTATGCTACAGGCGGGAACCGTAATCTCAACACTAACAGCCCAGGCGAAAAGCCCATATCACCACATGTAAGCGGAATCCTTTCATGAAAGTATAATTTGCAAGCCTAGTATACTATTCAATTGTAACTCAGAGTGTGTGCTAATGATATATTTTATTAGATCGCCATTTACAAAAGCTTTGGAACTCCGTTTGTCAAAGTTCTATCAATTGCTGTCATAACGTTTTTGGCACTCAAGTATACCCGAATTGTACTAGTTGAAGAAGCTGATCGGACTGATGGAAGCGTTAATGAAGGAGTGAAAAAAAACTAAGTATGTATTGTAAGTGTAAATATGAATCTCTTACCAGTTTGTGTACCGCTCACTTAATGGGGTTTACTTACAATAAAAAAAAGGTCTGTACTTTTTACGCGACATAAAAGATTTATCAGAAGGTCTCCTTGGGAAAAGGTCTGGCTTGTTTAATCTGTTTACTTTATCAAATTATTTATTTTATCGTGATATTGAAATATGCGCCAATGGAGTCTGAAAATATAGCGCGGAGTTGAACCCTTTATCTTCTAGCAATAGTATCACTGAAGGAAGAATACAAAAGTTAATTCAAGAAGCTGAAACCAAGCTATACAGAGCGGAGGAACTGCCTTCAAAAATAATGTAAGGAATTACAATGTTTCAGTCTCTATAATAGAAAACTTGCAGACTCATTTCAGAACTTTGACTTTCTTCAACCAAGAATCATGTTATTAGAATTACTGCGATCTTTTTTTGGTGTATGGAATTAAATGGTCTTGTATTTCTCATTATTTTTATTTTTATTTTTATTCACATAATAATACAAAAGGCAAATTCCTTAATTTAAATTTGTTCTTTTTTCAAGCACCAGATTTTCTCAACACCAGCTACTTGTTGAATGGTATTGCTCGAATATCCTGAATTCCAGACTATTGATTTATAACTTATGGTGAAAGAAATGGCACTAGATTTGCGTTGGAATCAAACGCAGGTAAATGAGAAAAACCCATGCTAGCATGGTGTTCTTAACTCACTTGGCAACGTCCATTAAAAAGAAACACATAAGCCACCACAACAGTTAGAATAACAGGTGCGGAAGTAATTCCAAAAATTCTACTACCGCAACAAGACCCTTTCTGATTCAGTAATGTCTTGAGGGCAATTTCAGGTGTTACCTCTGGCGGGTTTTGAGCTCCGTCTCAAATTACTCGCATTTTAAACAGCTTAAGCTGAAATCTATGTATTTTTGTTGTCAGGTTGTCAGCATCTTTAATCATTAGACAATTGCTCTTTATCCAGTTTGTAGTTAAATTAGTTGCTGAGAACATGGAGGGCTTGGCTAGAGAATACTTGTGATTACTGTTGTACAATTCTTCACTCGCTGTCAATCCGTAAATTTCATGTAAGGGATCTGACCTGAATTTGATTTTTTTTTTTACAAAATTTAGTTCCCGCAAGTTTGGATTAAGAATTTTAGCCTGGAGGTGACTTTTACTGGCCAAGTTCAATTTACGCACTCTGACTTTTTTTCCAGGATGTTTATTTGTTTCAATGGATATCCATTGGAGGTTTTACAGCTTTTGAGCTTCAACAAATAGGTTTTCCAAGATAGTAGAGCTGTGATTATATCAAGCCACTAAAACTTTTTGAGTTCGTTGTTGGGTTAACGGCGTACATCATAGTGATTTTTTCCTGTTGGAAACTGATAAGTAGAATTTTGGCATCTTTATGTAACGCTGATGTGGTTGTTAAGATAACTATCTTCCTAACAGCATCATTTTAAATTTTTTGGATTTATTTCTTCCTCTTTTACCTCAAACAATGACTATATCATTGAGCCGTACTTGAACATCGGTCTGAAGCATGTTTGGTAAAGTCACTCCGTAGTATGACCTGTAACACCTCTTACGACTCCATATAGTTTTTCAAGCTTCCCATAATTGTTTTAGTTTTTTAACGACATATTCCACACGAGGTTATTCGACAGAAATTGTTTGTCGAAGGTGACTCAAAGTACCTTGATTTGGTCATCAGGCCTTTTCGTTCCTCTTTCTAGTATTTTCAGGTCATGCAGCCTTAATTTGGTTCTCGGTTGAGGTGAATTTTAGGAAACCAAGCGTGTCCCCATAGTCAAATGCAGTATACCTAAACTTTTGTTCAGTCATGATACTTTTCTAGAATATTGTTCAATTTTTTGACATTATCATTGGCGGATCTGCCTCTGGTGTAAAAAGTAATACAGTCCATAGAACCTAGGACTTGTGCTCTTTATTCCTAATTATCCTGTAAGGTAAAGTAGTATAAATTAGAAAGAGTAAAGATGAAACAGGAGAACTAATTCATGGTCTTGTTGGTCAAGACACTTTCTCTTTTACTATGAGAAATGGTTTCCTGTTTAAAAAAAGGAAAATGCTAAACTGAATAACGAATCTGGAAGAGCACATTTCGTTTATTGCATCTAGCGGTTTATCGTGGTGTACGTTATCAAAAAATCCTTATACATCAATGGCCATTATTGAAGTAGGTTTTAGCTTGTGAATGTTTTTCTCGACACCATAAACTAACTTGACAAGTGTTTCAGTTGTGAAGTACTCTGTCCTTTCTCCATATTGCTCTTCAGATAACACTGGTTCTAGCGACGTAGATGGCCTGCTCTATACTTTTCTCAAGTACTTTACCAAGTATATAAAGTGCATCAGCCTGTAAGACCTGATCATTTGCTTATTTTTTACCGACTTTTTGAGCACTAAAGTGTGGCTTTTTTGGAATGTTCTCAGGTTGTAGCCCGTGTTCACAAATTGTCTAAACGTCATTGTTAAAACACGTTTGAATGTTAAGGTGTTGCAGGCATTCCTGATGACAACGGATTCAATGTTGTCTGGCCCTAGAGCCTCGGGCAAAACGTAATCCATCATTGCTCCTTTCAATTCTTTCGTAGTTAGTATGTTCCATTCTTCATAGTCCTTATTTTTATTTTTTATTTTTGCGCTTTGCTTGAATATTCCTCCACTTCACTTTCAAGCCGCTTTCAAACGGTTTCAGTTATATCCAACAAGTCTAATCCAAGTACTCAGGATTAAAGCTTTAGTTTGGAGTGTCCATATTTTTTTTCCGAAATTATCAATATCTTTGCTATCCGAGATGTTCAGAGTCTTTAGTGTATTGTGCGCGGGAATAAGGCAAATGACTGTTCCACTTCTGTAGATAAGTACAACAGGTGTGGATAGCAGTTGATACCCATTTTCAAATGACTAGTTCTTCCACTCTGTATCCTGGCGCTCAGGTAGTCTCCCTGTTTGCATGTTGTCGTGCAAATTAGTCTTCTTCAATAGCGCGGCTAACTGTATAGTTCATTCCGTCCATTTTCCTCATGCTCTTCTAAAGAAGCGTCTGGTTTACAGATTTTCTGTTATACAGGTTGGTTATTGTTAGTTTTTCCGCACTTATAGTAACCATCGGTAAGTTTCTTAACCTTCACCATTGACAAGGATTTGAGTGGACGGTATATTAGCGCCACTGTTCTAATTTGGGGTAGCCCTTGGTCCATCCAGGTTCTTGAACTAGGATAATATCAAACTCTTTCACTACTTAATGATCATCGGCAAGGAAACCCTTCTTTTGACAGTTTATTTGGCAAATTCCGAGATTCGCCAATCTGGCGTTTATACTCCAAACTCTATGCATCACGCTGGGAAGCTTGATTGGTAGATTTTGATGAGGAAAGCATTAGGGTCCGGACTTTTCTCTGTTTCCACGCTCTTGTGCGGCATTGTTGATTAATTAGAAGTGTGCCTCTCTTAAGCCATCAATTGCACACTTCCTTTTCTCTTCCAGCAATTATTAGGGAGAAAATCTATTATTTTTGAGGGCCTCGCTACCTATTTCATGATTCACAAGCTAGTTTGATGCTGTTCGCGTACTCTATCTCAGTCTTCAGTTTGTCCTTGCTGATTAGCTTCCCGTAATTGGCCATGTCCCTCTTGGCAACTCCATCAATGACTACCTTGTATCATAAGGCTGTTTCTAAGGGTGTTCTAAATTTTTTAAGATTTTTGGCGGTAACTTCCAGCGCATCTCTGAACGAGACTCTCAGGTTTCTTCGTCAAGTCCACCTCAGTCTTGTCACAGTTGTTAGTTGGATCTCTTTGTCAATTTGACGTTTCAAGTCTCGGGCCTCAACGTTACGCATGCCATCTTCTTTAGGAGTAATCACTACACTAAAGGGTTTCACATATGGCGCGTCCTTTTGGGATGCGGGTACCACGGACCGGTCCATCATTAGAGATTTTGCGTCAGTAGCAGAGCGAATAGCTCTCTTAGATTTTGCGTCGATCTTCTTTACTTCTCTTGACATATCCAGTCTTGTCTTGCTTTGCGCTAGGGCTATCCCCTGAATGGA
>JAKVQY010000542.1:0-11898 GCA_030463045.1 Geotrichum macrosporum
GTTGCAAGTTGAGCTGGTCAACACGCGACTTGATAGCATTCCAACCAGTAAGACGGTTTGCAAAATGAATATATCTGGTCAAGCCAAAATCTGAAGGGTTAAGGATTTCATAAGTGGAAGGGTTTGCAAGAATGGCCTTGGCGTGAATACCAGCTTTATGAGTGAAAGCACAGAAACCAGTGATGGGGTTGTTGAAGGGGACATTGACGTGGACAGCTTCTGCAACTAGATTTTCCAGGTCACGGAGCTTGTGCAACTTGTACTTGGAAAGAACATAGTCACGGTCAGCGGCAATCATGCGAGCCATGAGTCCTCCCAAAGGAGTAATTCCGTTACGCTCGCCGATACCGAGAACGGAGACATCAATCAATCTAGCACCGCCTTCAAGAGCAGTATATGCATTGGCAATAGCACATCCAGTATCGTCGTGGAAATGGCACTCAATATCGCAAGAAACGACTGATCTCAAAGTTCGGACAAGTTCAAATACCTGTCTTGGGTTTGCACAACCAACAGTATCAGCAATACCCACACGGTTAACGCCAATCTTGTCTACTGTGCGGTAAATGTTGAGCAGATCAACTAAGTCAGATCTAAAGGAATCTTCCGACGAAAATCGAATCTCGATTCCGTGTGATTTGACAAACTCGATGACCTCAACGGCTGACTTGGCAATGTAGTTCATATCTTTGCCGTGGGAGTACTGGCGCAGGTATTGCGAAGTACCAATAACGACGTCGACACCGTCGACACCAGTCGCGACGGCCAATCGAGCGTCATCCATGTGGCAACGGATATGTGTGAGAATTTTGGCCTTGAGACCGAGCTTGCATATAGCTTCACAATCCAAGCGAGACTGCTCAGAAGCGGCAGGTGAGGTCAATTCAATGTAGTCAACACCGAAATCGTCCAACGCCTTGGCGATTTCAATCTTCTTAGCGGTATCGAAAAAGGCGTTGGCAAATTGCTCACCTTCTCTCAGGGTGGACTCAATCAGCTGAAAGTTAGAGACATTTGAGAGGTAGTCGCCTGGGTGAGGCCCATACGGATTCCTGGCGTTGGGAGCTGTAGAGGCAGCGGGAGTAGCAGCAGGAGCGGGAGCAGTATTATTGTTGGACTCAGTCATTATGTTGGTTTTATTTCTAATCTGTTGTGTAACAAAGAGAGGGAAAAAAAGTTTAAAGAATTCGGGCAATACGAGAATATATATAGTCAGAAGAATTTCACACAGAGCTCGAGATAACTGCACAATGACTGTTTTGGAGAAAAATTTTTTATATCTATTAAGCGTATTTAGGTCTGGCTGTCCCCAGAATCTCAAAATGACTAATATTTTGAAAAATTTCAGAAATTTCAGAAATTTCAATTTGAGACACTGACAAACTTGGCAAACACCAACTATATTTACAGAGCAATTAATATTGGCGTACGGACTTGTTTTTTTCTGTTTCTTTTTCATTTTGTAGAAAAAGCAGTACCAAGCCTATTCCAATGACAGTTTTATCGAAATACCTGTCTTTCCTGGGCCTTCGCATGTTCCGGGTTTTTTTCTCAGCTTCCTGACTCTTTCTCTGCCCCGTCATTTTTGGTTGAAACGCAACTGGAGGCTATGTAGTGAATATTTAAGTCTGGGAGAAAAACTTACGGTCTGGTCAAGGGCTAAAAAATAAATTTATTTGTTCGCGCTTTCATTTCAATCAGTCACATGAAATTAAATTACTTGTATTATCAAAGCAATTAGAAAGAATGACGTAAACATCACGTGATTGTTAATTACAATACTTGGTCCCAACCACTGGGACGCGACATTCCTTGGACTTCAAAGTATTTCGGGGTGCAGCTGTAGCTTTTCCATGTAAAGTTGTCTTCGGGGTTGCAAGCGCACCTCTTTTGTATCCTGGTTTCCGGATTGCTAGGACAGTTGAGGAAAGGATGGTGAAAGTAGCCCACATCGTCAAAATAATGGATTTCTGTTTTGTTTAAAAATAACGCGGCCGCAATGGAGTGAATGGGCGCGTCTCCCCACCGTTCATAGAAAAAACCGCCCTGCTTGTCGAGGTACTCAAAGTATTCGCGATATGCAGCGGACCTCCAAAAGTCTAGGTCTGCAATCTCAAAGTTGCTCCAAAAATGGCAATTGTTAAATGTCGCGCCCTTGTCGTTTGATACAAAATCAATCAAGTTTTCTTGAGCAACATGGTGTGGATATTTAGCAATAAACTTCTTCGTATGAGCCCAGAGCGTCGGAATGGTTTCGCCATACTCTAATAGCGATATGGTGAATGCATACTTTAGCCTGTTAATTTCCATGTATTTAAATAAATCGTGGTTAATGTCACAAAAAATGCGAATGTCGGGCTCGACCCGCCAATAGTAACGATAGTTATCCATGATTTTTTCCTGCCAAAAGAAACCCGTTTCAAAGCGGCACATATGGCGATAGGACTCAGACCCGCCATATATGACTTTCTTGTCCTGAAGTGCTTGCCTGCCAATTTCTGCCCGCTCCCTGTCTATCCAAGAAGGATATGACCAGTGTTTTTTTGGAATTACTTCGTAAAATGCTCGGCCTGATACCATTCTCGACGTGAAGTTGATGAAATGGTCCGTGAACTCCTCATCGTTGAAAAATACCCAATCATAGTGATATCGATTATTGAACCTATCTTCTACGTCAGATATAGATTTTGCGAGCGAGTATAAATCCGAGTTTCTAGCGAGAGATACAAATGTGGCGTTAGCCCGCTTATAGGATGAGGGAATAGGAGAATTTATGGCATGCGATTGATAGTAGTATTGTTGTTTCGGGATACTGGGACGTGATGATTTCACGTATCCGGACAAAGCAACATTTCGAATGAGAAGATGAAGTGAAAGTATAAGTAGTATTGAGGCAACTACAACAAACCTGATTGATCGTATACCATACTTGATCATGGCATCTAAACTAGAGAATGAACTGGAATTAAGACCGGCAATTGCCAAAAATTCTGCTTTTTTGGAAGAAAAATGAGCAAAAAAGAGAGGTAAGATGGAAGGCTTTAAATATAAGACATTTTATGAAAAATACAGAAACATCCGAAGATAGCAAATTTTACGTAAAAGGCGCTCAGTAAGTAAATCTAAAACAACCTCTTGTGAAATTCAAGAAGTATGAATTAGCCTGGCTTGCTAGTTGTATTGTTTGACTAATTCTTGAAACTAAAGCAGCACTTTTTCGAACTATAAAGTGTGACGGGCTATGACGGAAGAGTGGCATTGTGCAACGATAAAATATGGAATTTGCTAACTGAGTTCCAGTCTGATTAGAAAGCTTATTAAAGCTGCTCATAAAGTGATGTGGCATATCTTCATACTTCACTCGGCTCCAGGTCATACGATAAGCATTGTCTGAAAAGACAACCTCAAATCTTAAGAAACGAGTAAAAACATCAAGGATTGTAACAATAAAGATCAAATTCCAATGCTATTAACAAACCTTTGAAGTGTATTAAACTCGACTTACGAGCTATGGGGGATTAAATTTCAAAATTTGCAGCCGACGGATTTAAACTTCAGGATCAGCTTTGCCTTACTAAATGAATCTCTTTTTTATGTGTCTTGAATATACAATCTCGTTCTTTTTCATTTACATATTGTACTCTACACATCTTTCACCAATGTCTCAAGAGTAGCAGTACTTAAAATTAGTACATGATTAAAGACCGTTATCTATGAATTTCCGAGTTTAAATAACATAATTAATTTGGTAAGCGTTGGGACAATAGGGTTAGGTGTTGCAAAAACTTTTTTTTTTCAAATTTTTTTTCCATTGAACAGTGTTTTAAATCGAAAGATCCCTTTCTTTGATTATTTTCATTTGAATAGAACAAAAAAGAAAAAAGAAAAAATTAAAGATGGCCGACGATGGAATGATCCTGAACTTGGTATTTGATGCCCCAGCTGCATCAGCTTCTGGTGAGGATAGCAATTCAGCACCTCGCAAGAATAATATTAGGGGTGGATCCTGGAAGGACCGACGAGCGGCTCGCAAGGCTATTCAAGAACAGTACGACTTGGAAAATGGCATTGTGAGAGAGCCAAAGAGTTCGAACCAAATAGAACTTGGAGAAAGCAACAGAGGCGGTAAAGGTGGCGGCAGTAGTACTGACGCTGGAAAGAGCAAAGAGGCAATTCCTGCTTGGAAATTGGCTAAGCGAGAACTTGAATCTAAAAAGAGAAAACGAGAAAAGAGTGGCACTATTGAGCCGAAGGTCAAGCAACCGCGTGTGGAGTATAAAGAGAAACCTCAAGGACAGGATGGTAACACATTTGTGTCGTCAATTTTTTCGGCGGCCGAGAAGGAGGAAAATAAGACACATTTGGATCATGAGGAAGAGGAAGCCCTTCCGCAGGATCCTTCAAATGCTCCACTTAAAGGTGACACAAATACATTTCCAGGACTAGGCGTTGGAAAACTTCTTACGACGGTGTTACAAGATCGATTGAGTATGGATCGACCGACAAAGATTCAAAGGGGAGTTATTCCACAACTTGTATCTTCGCAGGATAAAGACCTCTTTGTGCAAGCACAAACAGGATCTGGTAAAACATTAGCTTTCTGTTTACCAATATTGGAACGCCTCTCTAATGCAATGAACGACGGGGGAGTTAAAAAAATAGATAGAAATACTGGATTGTTTGCCCTGATCTTGACCCCTACTCGTGAATTGGCCCAGCAAATTTATGGAGTTCTTGAAAGTCTGTGTCGTGGTTGTAACTGGATCGTTCCAGGAATAGTTACAGGAGGAGAAAAGAAAAAGTCAGAAAAAGCACGGATCAGAAAAGGAATTAACGTTCTTGTTGCCACGCCTGGTCGCTTGGCTGATCATATGGACAATACGGAATCTCTGGATTTATCTGAGGTCCGTTGGGTAGTAATGGACGAAGGCGATAGACTGATGGAGCTTGGTTTTGAGGAAACAATCACCAAGATTCTTAATTCATTGGAGCGACGGTCTAATATTTTCCAGACTAAAACTCAGTATAGCGGACTGCCGAGTCGCAGAGTCAATGTGCTATGTTCAGCCACCATGAAGGGTGATGTAAAGAAGCTTGGCGAAATGTCTTTAAAAGATGCTGACTGGATATCCGCGGATAGTCTAGTGGACCAGGATGTTGAGATTGGTAACGCCAAAGACTATGAGGCCCCTGCTCAGCTCATTCAGGAAAGCATTGTTATTCCGGCAAAGTTAAGGCTTGCTACTCTAGCTTCTTGCTTGCGTAACATTGCAAACAAGAACCCCGAGGCAAAAGTAATGGTCTTTTTTTCTTGTTCAGACTCTGTAGATTTCCACTTTTCTGTGTTTACACGAGGTGGTCTACCCAATGGTGAAGATGAAGAAGAAACCAACGATGAGGGTAAAGTACTAAATAGCAAAACAGTGCTGCCTGCCCCTTGGATAGGAAAAAATGCAGTGGTTCACAAACTTCACGGTTCTCTAAATCAACAGAGCCGAACGGCTACTCTGAACGCATTTTCCAATAAGGGTAAAGAAGCCGGTAAGGGACAACCCTCCATTTTGTTTTGTACAGACGTTGCATCTCGTGGCCTGGATCTTCCTGCCATTACTAATGTCATTGAATATGACGCTCCCTTTGCGACAGACGACCATGTTCACCGTGTCGGTCGTACTGCGCGTGCTGGTCAAGAGGGTTCATCTGTACTTTTTTTGCTTCCTGGAAAGGAAGAGGGATATATAGAGCTTATTGAAGGCTACCACCCGCATGGTATCAAGTCTATAAGCTATGTCGACGTGATGAAACGTGCATTTGGCAAAGAGGCTTTTGAAACCGAGGCCACTACTTGGCACTTGAATGTTGAGCGCTGGCTTTTAGAAGAACCTGCAGCGCTGGCGCGAGCCAAGCGAGGATTTACAAGTCACATTCGAGCCTACGCGACGCATCTTTCTAGCGAGCGAGAGGTGTTCAACCTACGTGATCTCCATCTGGGCCATATTGCAAAAAGTTTTGGCCTTCGAGAAACCCCGGGCAAGATGGGTGAGAACAAGAATAGTAAAGGTAAAAAGGAGAAAAATGATAGTAATAGCGGGAGTACATTTGGCAGCGGCCGAAAGAAGTTGCTTGCCAGGGCCAAATTCCACGCTGCTACTGGAGCTGATGAGTTTAACATTGGCTAGAAAAACGTTTGTAGTTTAGCATAGACAAATTAAGAACTTATTCCATTTTTGAGTGATTTAAACAATCGGGTCTGCATTCGAAAGCAGTTATGGTCGTTTCCCTTCTCATGCGAAACTTTCTCAGCTTTCGAGAGTATTACGCTTATCTTTATATTTAGACGTACTTGAATTGTCGCTTAAAACTTATAATGGTTTTATAGTTTGTGCGATTCTTGACTACGTTCAATACAATCTATGGCAAGCTGAGCCTAATTTTGCTAATTTTCGCTTTTGGGCAAAGCAACTTTAGACGACATTTTTTTAATGTCCGCGGCATAAGCGGCCAGACCCATAAAAAATATTCTGCACTAAAAAACTCCAAACCTTCTCTGTCTTGCTTTCAACCTAAACTCCTCACAAAATTTTCTTCTCATCCCTCATTGTCTGTTGTTCATTAGCACGTTTATTTTACTTTATTTTTGCAGACTCTGTTTAGGCCGTTTCGTGTTTCTTGTCGCGGTTACCTGTAAATAAAACTATACATATATTGTATGCTTTGTCTCGCGCCCGCTTTCTGAAGTTTTTTTTCCATTTTTTCAGTAGTATTTTTCTCTCCTTATCAACTCTTTTTTTTCGCCACGAACCCGGTTAAGCCCTACTACCTCCTGCTATTACTATCGTTGGTGCTCCTAAGGATGCCTAGTATTTGTCGCCAGTAACGTTTCTTGCTCTTTTGTCCTCCTCAATCAATTTTAACAATGAGCCACCCCTCAACTAATAATCCGCTTTCTTCGATGCAAAAGAATGGAACACCCCACAAGCCAATGTCCAAACAGTCAGCAGCGGCGAAACATAATCAGCCAACAGCTTCTGGCTCAACTGCAACAAAGAAAAAACGTGTTCGAACAGGTATGCTTCTTTTTTCTGTTAATATCTTGGGTTGTCTGTACCTCGGCTAACAAATTTTAGGCTGGTATGTTATTTCTAACCTAGATCTCGCATTGTCTAACGTGGTGAATTTCATAGTTTGACATGCCGCGAAAGACACTTGAAGTGTAAGTAATGATTGTATCTGACCATTAACTCCATTTACTAATTGTCCACTAGGTGACGAGGCTACGCCAATTTGTAATGTATGATTGTAGCCCTTTTAACTTTTTTTTCTTCTTCTTTGTGTTCCTCTTGCTGACATATCTAGAACTGTGCCAAATCTCACCGCGTTTGTAGAAGAGGCATCAAGCTCAACTTTATCGAAACTAAGGTGACGACCCCTAAGCACGTTGTTCCCTATGCCTATTCGCAGTCTTGTGAGTTTCCAGATCTCATTTTTTTCAACTGTCCTAACAATTTCAGTTTCAATTTTTGATGAATCTCGCACGATTGCTTCAGAGTACGAGGGAGGACTTTTAAAATATCCGTCTACTCCCATATCGCCAGTTTCATCGCCTTCTCCAGCAACAACAGCACTAGCGGCAGCAGCGGCAGTCGCTGGATCTACATTGTATGTCTCATTTGAACCCATTGTAAAGCTTATAAGCTAATTCTATTTAGGTACGCTGAGTCTCGAGCTCGTCCTCCTCCTACTAATACTGGTGCGCGGAAGAATTCGCCTGTTATCAATGACCAAATAATGCAAACTAGTCCTCCTCTTTTTACTGCAGAGATCCCTTTACCTTTGGCTGCGTTCAGGCCAAATTCTCAGTGGTCAAAGAATTTCTCTTTTCCCGTTCGTCAAAACTCCTACTCCGCAACGAATGGCCTTTACACCATTCGTGACTCGCCGACTCTTCTAAACGACTCCTATATGTTGCTTTTCCTTCAGTACTTTTGCAAATATATTGCTGTATTTATGGACTATATGGTGCCCACTCCTGTTTTCCAGCGGATTGTCCCCGCTATTGCTCTCACTAGCCCCGCTCTCCTCAATGCTATTGTGGCATGCGGAGCATATACTGTTTCAAATGCTTATCCAAATGATGTCAGTCCTGACGTCGCGGTACAGTACTATAATCAAGGCAACGCTCTTTTGGTACAATTGTTGAAAGAGCGACCACGTAACCTTGAGCTTTGCACGCTGACAGCAGTTTTTCTCACTATTTATGAAATTCTCAGTGGCATTACTTTCGAGCAGCGCAGTCACATTATGGGAATACAAGCCCTACTTCAGCAGTTTACATTCAGGAAAAACGAAACCCTTCAAACTGTTGAGTTTTCTTCTTCGATTTCGGAAGCATGCTTTTTCGTTGTAATTCATGCCGATATTCTCACTTCTCGTCTACTTGGGGTTGTACCACTTTGGAGTCCTCAGCAATGGGGCCCCATTTTAGCGGTAGATAAAGCTCCTGTCGCCCAGACCTCTCATTTTTGGTACACAAAGATGGTTTATCTTATTTCGCGAGTTTTACATTTGAATTCGCTTGGGTTTGATCCGATTCAATCTAATGCATCTTCTGTCAACTCTTATTCCGTTGCGAATGCGCGCCGCTCTCTTTTGAACGAGCTCTATCAATGGGTTGCTGACCTGCCATCCCCAGTGCACCCGCTATACGACCTACCACCTAGCGAAAAGCCATTTCCTAATATTTTTTTTTCAGATCCCATCTGTGCTCTCGCACACGCTTACTATCATACCGCCGTTTTAACCCTATATGAGTTTCAAACGAACCGAGCTACGCCCAGCTTTCGTAGTGAAATGCTTCCAGATGTGGACTGTAACTACCACGCCCGCCGCATCTGTGGTATAGTCATGACTAGTGACAACCTCGCTGTGGGTGTAGTGACTATATGGTGCTTTTTGACTTGTTCCAAGTATATCAACTCTTATTCAGAACGAAAAGCAATGCTTGAGCATTTAGAAAAGGTTCGCAAAGCGGGATGGTCCAGCCAGGAATTTAAAGCGGCGGTGCTGGCATCGTGGGGTGGTTCAAACTGGGATAGAAACATGGAAGATGAGTTAATGAATTAATGCGGAGAGTGGTTTTTTCTGGCCGTCGCTTTTCCTTTTTGACGTACGGCCAAAAAAGAAAGATTCTAATGCTGTATTCTTATTAGTCCAGTATAAATTGTAATAATTTATTTTATATGAGAGAACCTACTGTGTAGTCGAAAGAATAATTGCCAAACCTGTTCCAAAAAGTTTTCTCTTCAGTCTATTAAAACTAGAGGAAAACCCTTTTTGACGTTAAAATTGCTAACCTCCCACCAGCTTCAATGACTAAAAAGCAGCATGCAACTAACTCCGCACTTTGGGAGTCTTTCGTCTCACCAGATTTCCCCTCTCTCGTCACAGAGTATCCCGATCTACTAGGACCGCACTATGATTTTTCTGCAAAATGGTTTAAGTTCAATAGTTGTCAGTCCTTAAAAGGCACCACCCCGGACTGCGCTTTAACAACAGCCTTGATTCACAAACACTTGGGCTTGAAACTGGAATTAGACCCCAAATTCTTGTGCCCTAGACTGGGAAATAGATTAGCTTATGTTGAATGGGTTCATAGTCTTTTAAGTGTTGGACAAGAATCTGAACCAGAGAATGATGGAGCTATACTTGGGTTGGACATAGGTGTTGGATCCTCTTGCATCTACCCATTGATAGGTTGTTCCTTGTACTCCAATTGGTCTTTCATTGGAACAGACGTGGATGCAGACGCGATCAGTCTTGCTCGCCGTCAAGCTGAATTAAATGTTGATAGGCTTGGAGGTAGTAAGCGAATTCAAATAATGGAGAAATCAGACGAGGACCCGTTTTTTAGCACTTGTGAGGATGAAGACACTTTTTTCGATTTTACAATGTGTAATCCACCATTTTACACTGATCTGGAGGAGCTTGAAGGCTTGAAAGCATTGAAGAAGGAGGCACCATTAAGTATCTTGAAAGCTCGAGATCACGAACTGGTGACACAAGGAGGCGAGGTTGAGTTTGTTAGTCGGATGATTCGGGAATCACATGAATCCTATTACTCCTTAAAATTGCCTTTAGGAAAAAAGGATACGTGGTTTACGTCCATGCTAGGCAAAAAGCTGTCACTTATAACTCTTGTTCAGCAACTAAAAAAGCTTGAAATTAAAAACTATGCAGTCCATGAGTTGACCACAGTGAATGATGAGCTCTTGTGCCAAAATACTGGTTCTACAAGACGTTGGCTATTAGGCTGGTGCTTTGGATATAGACGAGCTCCATCTTCTGCCTGCCAACTAAGGTCAGGAGCTTTAAAACATCTTAATCCACCGTCAACTGAGTGCGTGGTGCCAATCACTTTGGAATCGAAAGCTTCACTCTCAAATGCACTTTGCAATACGTTAACTGACCTTTGTAATAACACGCCTGCAACTTGTACCAAGAATTGTTCCATCTGGAAAATATCAGTACCTGGCAATGTGTGGTCAAGATCATATCGTCGTAACCAGGACAAAAAGCGCCAAAAGCTCAGTAATAATACTATGCCTAAAGTCAAATCAATCTTTTCTGTTTCACTCATAGAAGGAAACTGCAATTTATTAGTAGCATGGGAATACGGGGACGATTTTAAGCTCCTTGAGAGCTTTGCGACAATGCTGAAGCGCAAATTGGAAGAGGGCCAGATTAGAGGGGGTTAGAGCAAACTTAACAACCCCTACCACCTAAGTCAAAAGAAGCCTGAATCGGTTCATCATTAAGAAAGGATGCACAAAACTTTGATAAACGGTATTTGTCATGTTCAAAGTACGCAATAACTACTTTCCAAAATATTGGAAGAACTATAATGCTCGATTGAAGTTCAACAAGAAAGTGGAATCAAAGACCGATGTACCGTGGCTTAAATAATTTTTGAGTTGGATTACAAAAGTGCTTAATCCACAGCGCTTAGGTGGTACAACAGCTGTTAAAGGATTTCAAAGTTACGACATCATATTTTTTTCTTATAAAAAATGCTACAAGAGATTATAAACATCCCCATGGCATATAACTAATAGTGTATAATAGTGACTCTTAATGGCGCTTATATGTGAGAGCTCCAGTGTAAAATACCTCAAACGTAGGAACTAAATTTGTTAAAATGTTATTTCGTAATTAACCACTATCAAGGCTAACTTACTGGTTTTCGTTGCTATTACAATATGCTATGCCTGTCAAGTTAAAGAACGGACGAAGCCTGTGAAAGCAACATTAGAACACAAAATCTGCCTCCAAAGTATATATTTTATAAGACCACTTTCCATCCCGGTATGCAAATTTTTTGAACTGACTTAGCGCAAAGGTTTTTGCTGAAAACTTTTTAATATTTTGCGGACCAGATTTTTCGATGAACGTATAGAACAGTTATTTGTAAATTTGAATGAGAGAAAAGAACAAAATATCTTTTTCGGTCATAGGTTCCGTCACAAAACATTTTCATCTGGTGGTTTGCTTTAAAAGTAATTGGGGAAATATGTCAATGGATTCTTTAGATTGGGGGATGATAGAAAAAATATGCCTGTGAGAACATTATCCAGTTAGGCTCAAGACTGATCTTCAGATAAAAAAAGAAACTGTTCTTCAAGAATGGGCAATAAATAGAGAAAAATGCACGAAAATATATTAGGTAGATATTGAATAGTTGGAATTACGATAGCGAGGCGGAATTTACCTCAAATATTTAGTGGCTAGGTAAAATGGCTTTATTGATTTTATTATTACTACTAGAGACTAACACGTAGAAAAACTTTTTCTACTTTAAACCAAGCGGTATATACATGAATTATTTTAAGAGCTTGATGAAAA
>JAKVQY010000543.1:0-11893 GCA_030463045.1 Geotrichum macrosporum
TTCTATCTGTGGAAATCAGCTAGTTGAGTGTTGTGCAGAGGTATATTTCGGGCTCAAATTGAGGTTATTTGACTTGGTAGTAAAAAGCTACAATGTAGGGAAAAGGAAGCAGTCCAACCTGTGTTCTAAACACGTTATTTTTATTTTATTTTAATTTCATATTATTTTATTTTATCTATATTTTGTTTATTTCTATAAGTTGAGACTCTAAAAATATATGTTATGTTTTGTTTTATTTATAGTGTCTTTTGTTTTAATAAAGTGATGATTAAATAACTTGGAAAAGTTTTTTTATCATTTTTCAAATCTATTTAGATAATGAGTGTTACCAAGTCATGTATAGACTTTAGTGCAAAAAAAAAAATAAACAACAAAAAATTAATGTATACAAAGAGTGTCAGATACTAATGATTTTACCAAGTTGAAGGTCCAATGGTTTGGCCTTTGGCAACCGTATAATATCTTGTTGAATTGTTATCCAAAGTGTTTCTCCAAACAGTATTACCCCACCAGGTCAGCTTTCCACCAGGATATGTCACACATAGGAAGATGATAACGGTTGAAATTGCCACTCCAGAGTCCAAGCCAGCCGATAAAACATAGTTGTATTTTGTCCACCAAGGTCTCCAGCGATTCCGAATAAAAGAGTTGAAAACGTAGCCAATTACAGCAAATGAAGCGTAGTTTACGCCAGTAGAGGGTGGAATATTACCAGGACCAGTAAAGAAGACGGGGGCATTGAGTTTCCCAAACCATTTGCGAGGCCACTTGCGTTGTAGAAAGTAGGTGAATACTGGTGCTACGGCACCAATTAAAAAGAACCATAGTATGGGGTTATACATTCTACCAACGGAAAACATTCTGCCTGGTCCAACGGCACCCCAGATGATGGAGGCGTTAAAAATGGTACGTCCGTTGGCACAAGTGAAGCCATTACTCTGGCCAGATTCGCAAATATCAGCAACGTGGAAACGCATCCAGCGTTGTACACCTACATTGACAAGGGCAGCTAGCACGGTTGAATAAACCTGCATGGAGAAGAGAAGCCGAGGAGGAACCTTCATGTACTGTGCGAGTTTTAAATCACGAGAGAAATCGAGTCCCTGTCGCATGGGAATGAAACCGTAGAGCTTTACCATGAGGTTTGCAATAGGTTTGCCTGGGAAAAGGTAACCACCAACCAGTTCAGTAATGATGTTGAGACCAACATGCTGGTTTGTGATTCCTTCAAGAAGACCTTGAGGAAGAAAGTTGACCAAGGCAATCAAGAGGCTGACAATCAAGCCCCAAACAGGAAGCTGAGTATCATAAACGGCAATTACTACAATGGCTAGAGCAAACACTACTACAGTTAAAGCCAAGTACCACCAGTCGGGAACCTCTTTGTAGTATGCCATGAGTTTTTTGTGAACGTCCTCTTCACCATGTTTTGCGTCCCTGAGCTTTGAAATAATATCTTTGTCATGGTAAAGTGCGCAATGCACAAACAAGGCAGTGACAGCGCCAAAGTTCAAAGCGTAGGACATGAGATATGAAAAGGGAATGAGTAGGGGCGAGTAGTTTTTATATGCTTCTTCGTTGAGAACAAGATCATGGCTGAGAACACGGCTAACGTTGTAAGCCTTTGCAGTGTTGTCGAAAGTAGTACTGGAGAGGATTGGCAAATACTTGCTGTACCAGGTATTGGTGTAATAGAGGATGGGGACGATGATCCAAAAGAAAAGGACGACGGAACCAAACATATTGGCAGTGACCCAGAAGGGGGTTGCCAGAGGGGAAGTCCCGACTTGAGTGACCTGGGTCCAGTCAAAAGTAATGGGAATCATGGCAAGACCTGAGTTATATCCAAACAACTGGTTGACGACTCTGTTTCGGGGCGCAATCCAGCAGATGAAAGTAAAGTAGGACAAGCCAGTGAAGATGAATCCAGGAAACCAGTACCAAACAAACGAGCCAACCAGGACAATTAGGAAAAACTTGTATCTAGAAACGATCCAACCATTTGCAGGAGTTTTATTGTGGTCTCCGTGAATGGTAGTAAAGAGGGTGGTGGAAACCAAGGTTTCGGGCCAGATGATTGCACCAGGGTATACAATCCAACGGCGAGTGAGACCGGCAATGCCATACCCAAGCATTTGAGAGGTGACTACGAGAAGGATTTCGTAACCGACCGAGTAGTCCTGGTTGTAAAAGTTTGTTTGAGCAATGAGAATGTTCATGGCGTATGCGGAGGAAGATGTGAGAGAAACACAGATGGTAAGTACTGCGTGTTCTTTCAAGCTGTAAATGCCCGGATTGATGTCGAACCAGGATCGCCACGATGCCGTGTGGGCGACAGAATCGTCGGTTTTGCGGCGAAGAGGTTGCCAGTCAGGCAATTTTGTAAGAGCCACACCGATGGGATAAGAGACAAGCTGGGCAACAACAAATCCAATAGTGAGAGAAGGGTATCTAAGAGAAAAGAACTGGTTGACGCCAGCAAATATCATGACGAATATGGTTGTTAAGACCCAGGTGCGCCAGGTGTTGACTTGAATGGTCGGGTCATCTTTTGTAGAAACGGCGGCGCGGACTTCTGGATAGACGGAGTTTTCTATTTTGTTGCCGTGAATGTCGTAGATAATGTCGCCTTCGTCAAAGATGGGTTCTGTTGTGAAAGCTTCTGATACATAGGCTTCCTTATTAGCAAGGGCTTCTTTTTGAGCAAAGCTATTTTCACTGTCTTGTTTTTCTGCGACATATATTTCTCCTTTCAAGTCTTCTTGGGAGTGTGATTCTATAGATGACTCGTTCTCACGATGTCTAATAATGTGGCTTGGAGCCATGTTGACGGCAATGTCTGTTTGTTCCTTTAGCTTCCGTCGCTGCTACTGCTGCTACTGCTGCTGTTACTGCTGCTGTTACTGCTGCTGTTACTGCTGCTGTTACTGCTGCTGTTACTGCTGCTGCTACTGCTGCTGTTACTGCTGCTGCTACTGCTGCTATAACTCTTGCCAAAAGAGCCAAGTTGCAATTCAATAATTGAGATATTTTTTTATTTTTTTTCTCATTAGCAAAACATGCTTCTTATATTAGGACGAATATAAAGCTTGTTTTACAATTGAGTATATTGTTGGTGTTGCTTGGTGTCGGCATTTACCTTAATGCAACTCTAATTATTTTCTGATGCATGCACGACATTCTTTCTTTCAAGTTGAGTCATGCCGTCTGCCAGAGAGGAGAGGGACATTGTGAATATCGCTGCGATATGGCGTGCAGACGGACCCAGTGTAGTTGATTGCGCCATTGCGGATGCTCGATGGGGTTTCCCAATGTCCAGCAGCTTCCAAGTATGCAGTACTTTTTGGTCGGATTTTGATAGACTCCGTTTATTTCTGTACTTGGCAAAGACTGCTTTTGAGTGATATAATAAAAAGTACTAATATTACTAGACTCTATTTGCTATATATTAAATTTGAAAAAGTGTTACAATTATTACTTTATTAGTGAACTTTAGGCGACAAGCAGCAAACATGGCGATGAGGATGAAAATACCGTACAAGTACTTAATTTCTTTCATCAAAAAGTATTTAAAATGTGTATAAAATTTCTATAAAAAGTGTTTAAAAAGTATTTGAAAAGTATTTAAAAAGTACTTGAAAAGTATTCAAAATGCAACCAAAATTTGTTTGAAATGCAGCCAAAATGCAAGACACAAAATATCTTTAAAGTTTTGGTCCTTAAACGCTTGACACCCTTAAGTACTACTGCTCTTTTTGACCAATTGCACGACTCTTTTTGAATGGCGTCATTGGGGCGGGCAATGATCCAAATGTCTGCAAATGAAAACGCTCTAAAAGTTGGGCCCGCGCTAAAAGTCTCTATGGGAAGCCGACGCATATATTTAATTGGGCAGCACGAAAACGCAAAACGCTGCTGGTCTCTCTTCTCAGTAGTTGTTGTCAACTCACTGGATCGCCGGAACTTGGTTTGCCGCGCTTTCCTGGTCGCGCACATGCCGATACCAGCGCCTAAATATTGTGGCTTAATAGAGGACCTGTCTGTCGCGTACTCAGCAGTCAAAAGCTGGTTTTGCGTCCCGTCTGCACGTTAGACAGATTGCAACAACGCCGGTCCTGAGCAAATCCCGTTTATGTCCCCCATCATAAAGAGTAAATGGGGAGACTAAAACACAATCTCAGCCGAATGGACACCCCTCCTCCCTCTACTGTTGCTCTATTTAGTTTCTACTTTGTTGCATGTAAATCTACAGTATATCTTCTGTGGAAGTTACAATCCATCCAAGCTGGGTACCAAGAATCTTTTGTTCAACGTTTGCCACAACAGCAGTGGTTCGATCAAACTGGCCATCAAGCCAATTGCTGCTCTATTCTCTTGAATGCAGTTGGATTCCTCGTCTTAGCATTACTGCACGTGTAGTCTATCCAACTTTAGCATCGATCTTTTCGTTCGTGGCATTCGTTCGGCCTGTATCACAAGAAAAGTGCAATTAACTCGTCACAGTACGGCCGATTCTAAACACCAAGACCGTCAATCATTCACATGAAAACAAAAAAAAAAAAAAAACAGCAACGACCTGCTAATCTGACTGTCAAAGGAGACTGGTGATACCCCGTTTTTGGTTACTTGAATCACCAGTCCCTCTGGGAAGATTGAGTCGCGATTACTTACTCAATTACTACAGCAGCGACAATTAAATTTAAAGCTATGGCTATTTCCACATCCAGTTTGTTTGTAAACACCCTTAGCCCTTTTTCTCTATGCTAAACATGTCTACAAATTCTCAGTTCACTTTAGGAGGTTGTAATACATCGCGAAGTGGGTTCCAAGCAAGCAACTGCTACTCGCACATCTACCAATAGTGTTTTTTTTTTATATTGTGTAGTATTTATCCGCAAACATGCTATGCCTAAGTCATCTGCATAATTCATGGTTTGTTCTCGTGAAAATCTATAATCTCAATCAACATTCTTATTTACTCACTTTATATACATTTCATTTCGAAAAATCATAATTAATCTCATGTATACCTTGATATTGGGGTTCCTATTAAAATTCGAATCACGTGATTTATATGATCCCAACTTTATAAAAAAAAAACACCCTTGTGATTCAGTTAACACGACACGACAAAATGGCACTACCAAGTCTAAGCAGCCGGCACAATATACTCATTTTAACTTTATTAATAACAAGCACATGCATTTTCATGCTGTACTTTCTTTCAGACCGGTTTGGCGATGGCACGAATAACATGTTGAAAACTGGTATGGCTCTTCAGGAAGCTTTCAATGCACCAACGAGCGACAGACACAAAACAGGCCCAATGTTCATGCTTCCAAACGTGGACCCAGTCGTAAGAAACGCAAACCACTTGGTCATGGTCCCGGGCCATGCTATTTGGAAAGGAGGATCAACAAATGGAAACTTGTCTTCGGAATGGTAAGTCAAAAATAATTTCCAAAAAAAATTTAAAAAAATATTAAAAAAAATATTAAAAAACACATGAACGAATTGCATTTTCATCCAAACTAAATAAACTTTTAGGATTGTCGCAGATTTTCAAAATGGTCAGACGGGCACCTTTATAAATCATATTCAGACCGCTGTCCGAATTGCCCGAGCAGATCCAAATGCCGTTCTTGTATTTTCAGGTGGCCAAACTTCTGCAGCTGCGGGACCGGTTAGCAAAGGCCAATCCTACTGGCAACTAGCAGTCGCGCTTGGCGAACTTGATTTAATTCCTGCAGAAAAACCTCTACGCATGATTGCCGAGGAATTTGCGCGAGACTCTTATGAAAATCTCTTGTTTTCAATTGCCAGATTCAAAGAATACACATCCAGTTATCCCGAAAAAATAACTGTTGTTGGGCTTGAATTTAAAGCCCATCGGTTCAAAAACCTTCACGCAGCAAGCTTGAGGTTTCCCCTCAGCAAATTTGAATACGTTGGAATTGATCCGCCTGAGCTAAAAGATAACCCCCCAGCTTTGGGGGAAGATCAAAACGCTGGAATCCCCTTCACAGCAGACCCATACGGCTGTTCTAATGATATCCTCGTCTCAAAACGGCGCCAAAGAAATCCATTCAGAAGAACCCACCCTTACTCACTCTCATGTCCTGAGCTCTTTGACCTCTTGACCATTTGCAATAGAAACAATGTTCCGGAAGCAATATATAATAATCTCCCATGGAGTCCATCATCTTTCCGGCCATGAAAAAAAAAATCAAAAAATTTAAACTAATCTCATCTACAAATAGCCATAACCTGAATCATTTTGACAGAGAATTATATCATCATGTTTTCGTCAAAACTCTTTGTGCCTCCGCCGATATTTGAAATTTTTAAAAATAATAATGATAATAAAAAAGCGGACAGTTCATTTTCTTATAAAACACCATTTGTATTTCTCTTCAATTTTCCAAATTGTATTTTTCCCTTTACCTTTTTTCTTTTCTTTTCTTTTATCTTTTTTTTTCCTTTTCACTCATCATGGAAATAACTCCGGAACATTGGTTCATCGGCCAAGTTATCCTTGACAACATAATAAATAGTCATTAATAAAAATGGAAATCTTTTCGTGAAATATGCCAAGTAACCTTCGGGATAAGGTTCCATGGTGTCCCTTACCGCAGGTGGAAGGTCGTTAAAATGATGGCTCTTGTTACGCATTGCACGAAGAAGATCCATGATTCGATCTCCGTGGTATTTGCGGTATTTTCCCAAATTCTCTACAAACCCACGATCTAGCTTACGGTGCCAGTCACTGCCAACAACAGTCTCTGCATCTTCCTCCAAAAGATTCAAAAGGTCGCTTGGAGGATCTCGAGGTTCAACCTCAAAGCGGTCAGAAACCTTCAGTAAAAAATCTAGTCGTCTTTCCGGTGACCAAAACAACGGATGCATTAGTACTTCATTGGCGTCCGGCCGTTGCCGAGGATCTCGTGAAATCATACGCTCAATTAAGTCCCGGGCCTCGTACATGTCCGGTAGCGTGTAGTCCTCCAAGTATTCAAGACTATATCCACCCTGAACAATGTGAGCTTCTCGAAGATACTTATCTCCAAATGGATGCTGTCCGTTTGACAAAATATAGTAAAACACACATCCCATTGAAAAAATATCAATAGCGCGGGTAGCACGACGATTGGATAATGAGTCAATCACTAAAGGCTCCGACGTGGATAACGCAGAATCAGATGGATTTACAATGGTCTGATTATACGTGCTATCTTGCTCATCAATCAAAAGCTCAGGAGCCCGCCATCCTGACGTGCCAGCGGCATGGGCCGTTGTTGCACGAAAACTAGACTGATCTCCTTCAAGTTTCTTGCACAGGCCAAAATCTGAAATGAGCATCCGCACAGGACCCAAAACTTCTTGTGAATGCTTTCCAAGCGCGTCTTTCTTGTGCATCACCTTAGGCGGAGCAACTAGAATATTTTGTGGCTTGATATCTCGGTGAACAATCTTCAAACAATGCAAATGATGTACTCCACTGGCAATTTGAAACAAAACCTGCGTAGGTGTGAGCAGGTTGCTGAGATCCTGGAATTTCAACGGCTTTTCAATGAGGTCCTCAAGTGTTCCAGGACACAACTCTAAAGCAATGTATAAAAACCGATCACTAGCCTGTTTGCAATAATACCGAATTACATTAGGATGGTCATCACTCTCTTGTAGCAGGGCAACCTCCTGCGAGGCGACTTCGTAAAAGTCTAGTAACATTCGCTTCACAGCAACTTCTCGGTTCTCAAAAATGCCCTTCAGCACAACTGTACCATGACTACCATAGCCAATGACCTCCTTAGACACATCTAAGAGACTCATTTGAGTCGGTGGGAATTCGCTAATAATATTAACATCACTGCTCCCAGGACTGATACCACTCGATGCTGCTTTTATATTAGCATCATTCACAACTTGCATAATCGGTTGAGACGGCATTAGATGAGATTGATTGGTCTCTGCAGACTCTACTACTTCTTCCCTTTCCTTCTTCTTTGCACTGTTTTTTTTGCCTCCGCGACTTCCACGTTTCCGCTTTTTCACAGGTGATATGGGCGTTTCCTCCGTTGAAATGACCGGTTTCTTTTCTGGTTCCACAATTTCAACTCTCTTCGGTGTATGTATTGGTGTGGGATCATTATCTATCACTGTGTCCCCTGTAAAATCAGGTGTACGAGGAGGGGCGGAGGCAATTGAAGTTTCGTCAGTAACTAAGATTCTAGGAGTTACTGTGCCGTCTAAATTATCTTCCTGGTCAACATTTGTATCTTCCTGGTGTTCTTTCTGGCTATTTACAATGACTTTACCATCAGCAGGATCTATTTTTCCACGATACTGCAGCTTTTCAGTAAGCTCAAGAAATCCTGCGAGTTGTGGCAGCCATCCATACCTGGCAGCAAACAGCAGGAATACAAAGAAAATAAAAATGGCCAAAGCATTTTCCAAAATACGCAAAGCACTATTCAAAATCCGTGACGTGGGAGTAGATGAATATAAAGAAGGCTGAGGAGGTGTTGGTGGTAAAGGGTTTGGGGGAGAAGACCTCGATATCTCCGAAGAGGGCTTATTACCGGGGTTCTGGTATGGATAGCGGTTTATTAATTCACCAGCGTTCTGGCTCGCAGGACCCTCAATACCAAGCAAATCTTTACTTGGATGACGAATAATAGGAACGCCAGGAATTCCGTGAGCTTTTGGAAACGGACTAGCATTTCCAAGATTTTGGTGAACCCCAATAAGTGACTGCCATAGTTCCTCATGGTCTACATAACTGTGACCAATATTCTCTGGCCAGGAGGCAAGTGGTGCGTTGAGGACTAATGCAGGGAAGTTTCTGCCAGACATGGCAAACCATTGATCGCTATCAGTGCGTTGAATATAGGCACTAGTTAGCAAATGATCATTGTTGACATTTGATTGGAAAAATGAGGGGTGAGGTAGAATCATAAGCGAAGAGTCAGGAGTTGGCGAAGCTGGTCGAAACAAGTCAAAAACGTTTACAGCAACAGATGATGTATGCCCGACCCATCGAGCAGGTTTTTTCCCACCGTCAGTGTGCCAAGCAAGAATGGAGCTGTCGTGGAGAGGAGTAACATAAAGATTATCCGATGATTTCACATGTTGAGACATCAAGTCAGAATCAACTTTGTTAGGTCCCCAAGTGGAATAAGTAACATTCCAAATGACTTCGTTTTTATCGTGGATTTGCAATTTGTAGTCTAACTCGTTAGAAAAATAAAACAATAAAAATAAAAGTCTTACCAGTACGGCCAATCATGAAAACTCCATTATCAACAAATACCCTATCCTCTTCGTCCAATTCATCTTCTTCTTCATCTACGAAAAAAGGATGCGATGGGGTTGGACACAAAGGTTGTGATAAGCTAGACTTTTCCCCGCCATATACCTTTATGATTTTACCGGTACTGGACTCGATAGAGTAAAGGGTAGTATGATGACTACCAGTAATTAATTTCTGATCTTTGCCAAAAGCAAATGGGCTTTGGACCAGTTCTTTAATTGAAATCGGAAGCTGCTGAAGGCCATTATCAGGCGTGAAATAGTATAACGTTCCGTCGCCTTGAGGCTCAGTGATCCAAATGAGATCGCAATCCTCACATTTAGAAGACAACTTGTGTGATTTCGTGCGGTTTTTAAGGGATTCTGAGGCCGATACTTGCACTAAGGGCTGCTTTCCAGGAATGGACCAGATCTCTAACCCAGTTTGCCGATCAAGAGCGTGAAGAGAGCCATCAATTGAACTGACGAGAATTATGTCAGCCACAGTCCAATCATTAATGGATCTAGGCCGAATGAATGAGCCAACGAAAGAAGAGTCTAATGCAAGATCGTAGTTTTCAGAGTCTGCCTCCCCAATTATTACTGGTTGAGGCGACGGAAGTACAGGCGCGTCAGGATTAGCAGTAACGCGGTTTTTGATTGGTGTCATGGGATCGTGAGAAATAACGCGGCCAGCTCCATTATTGTGGGAATATAAATTTTTGTGAATAAGTTTGTCCCAGTATTGCTTGTTGGCACTGAGGGGATTGTCATGGGCTGCAACATGGACTGCAGCTGGAGATGCCACAGCTAGGCAGGCCGAGCAACATAGTAGCAGAACTACAACAAGTTTTAATAAGAGCAGAGAGCTGATAAGAGAAGCTTTTTCATGAGCTTGCAAATACATCCATCCCAACCTGCTCATATTACTTGGGGGAGCCGGAGAAGAAAGAGGAAAAAAAGGGTATAGGATGATGAATTCTAAATACTAGACGAGGAGCAGAAAGCCAAGAGGAGGGCGACAGTAAGAGAGAAAAAGGTAGTTACACTGCCATTCCAAGATGTACCAATATAGATCTGATTACAGTATAGGTGGGATAAGAATCGTTGCAGTGGTTTGTTGCTCGCAGTTAACTTTGAGAGAAGCGTATGGAATGAATTTGAATGAGTGGTGGTGAAAAAAAAAAAATAATAAAAAAAAAGCTTACTGCGAGTACCAAGAGTGGGCACTTTCAAGCTGAGACTATGTTTAGTATATGAAAAGAATTATTAATCTAGACATTATATTTGTGCTTATTTTACAGCTATGACTATATTTAGCAGGGTAACTCCTCATGTGACGTTTGTTTAACTTAGTGTAATAAAACAAAGAGCCATCTCAGATGAAGCATATGAAGTCAAGAGAAAACAGGTGACTCAATTGGTTGTAATTAAGAGAGGTTCCTAAAGTGCATGCTTTGCAGATTAACTCGAAGAGTTGCCAAAATTGGTTCCTTGAGCTTTCCACGGGACTTTTCTAATGGTACTTAATCACTAGCCAGACTTTAAGAAAGAAAATGAAATGAACTTGAAAAAATTCACGATAGAATGTATTAAAGCAATCATATAGCCTTCATGTCTTTGAAAAGGTTTTTAAATAGTTATTTGCAAAATTCTGCCTTGGAAATACCGAGATTCTGGAAGTAATGCTTATGAGGCATTATCAGCAGGGAAGGTTTGATTTCACCAAGTTCTCTGCCAATGAATTCCGTAAGAGAAAGTTTTGTAAACTTTTAAGAAATTTCTCTCTGTTTTTATTTTTCTGAGTTTATTCAAATGCAAAGCGCTTGTAATTACAATATATTTCTACTCATCCAGAGCCAACGATACCTGAATCTGCGATGATTTGGTACTTCTTCGAGTCCATTTAGAGTACTACTTTAGCAATATCTTCAGCCAACAACACATGTAGTCTAGACTGTATTAACTAGACGATATTTTGTCTGCTAATTGAGGCAATCAAAAAAAATCAGACAGTTAGGTGAGAAAGTGAGGATGAGGGATATGGCCTAATTGGAAGGTGCTTCTTAACCGAAGTAAGTTGATAGTAACCTGTCTGTCACGTTGGGTGTCGGGTTCGATCCCCTCCTCGGTCTGATATTCGCCATATCAGAAACGAAAACAGGCCTGAGTATGCCGCTTAAAGTACTCAACCGCTGGTTTCTCAAGATTTCACCTCGAATACGAAAACTTGGAGGGGATCGGTAGCTTCAGCGCGAGACAGCCTTGTGCTGGCACTAGTAAGCAAGGGAGAAGGAACCATTTATACCTGGGACTCAATCATCTAGAAGTATCGAGTACTGACCATGTTTCCCTCGGAAAGGTCAGAAAGAGGTGTTTTAATCCGAGAACACATGCAATCTGGGACGTTCACGGTCTGCCTATAGGGTGAAGACAACAATGCGAAAAACAGGACCCTGAACGATCCTGCGGGGGGGCCAACAGGCGACCCAGAAGGGCCGGGTCTGGGAGAGTAAGTCTTACCCCGTGGTAGATTTCGACTGACACAACGAAGTAGCAACCTAAAATAACCCCGGGAAGAAGAAACAAACACCATAGCGCTATT
>JAKVQY010000544.1:0-11868 GCA_030463045.1 Geotrichum macrosporum
CCAAGTCAAATAACCTCAATTTGAGCCCGAAATATCCCTCTGCACAACACTCAACTAGCTGATTTCCACAGTTAGAAGCCACCTTAAGTAAAATCTCTTTTGCAAGATAAAAACCAAGTCAGGCACACTCATATAGGCAGACATTATATCAAATACATGAAGCATTAAAACCAAAAATCTTTCATCTCTGCGAGAAGCTCTAGGCCAAAGTCAATAAGTAGCGGACTTAGCTCAGTTGGGAGAGCGTCAGACTGAAGAAATAAGTCATCAGCCAAAGTCAAATAGTCACGTGATAACAGGGTAATCTATATATTTAGGTAATTTGGGACCAAAAAAATTTTCAATTTTCAGTTCCCTTTTTCATAAAGCTCTACAATTTTTTTTCTTTGATCATTTTGCACTTTAGCACACCTGCCCAACTGCACACTCCAAAGCAAATCAACAACAGCAAGATGGCCAAGGATAAAAAGTCCAGCAAGACCGAGAAGCCCGAGGCTTCTTCAGAGATTGACAACTACGACAAGCGAATGCCCGCTTTGTTGCCTTTTGCTTCTCCATTAGCTCCAAAGAAGCTCAACAAGCGTATTCTCAAAACTGTTAAGAAAGGTGAGTTATAGCCTAGATTTTGCTGGAAATATTTTGTATTTTTGCTGTCGATTTTGTGCTAACTTTGTTAAATATAGCATCTAAGGCCAAGCACGTCAAGCGTGGTGTCAAGGAAGTTGTGAAGGCTCTGCGAAAGGGTGATAAGGGCGTTGTGATTATTGCTGGTGATATTTCACCTGGCGATGTTATTTCACACATTCCTGTTTTGTGCGAGGACTCTCACGTCCCGTACGTTTTTATTCCTTCTAAGGAGGACCTGGGTTCCGCCGGTGCTACTAAGCGACCGACATCTTGTGTCATGGTTGTGCCTGGTGGAGGCAAGAAGGGTGATAAATCCAAGACCGAGGAGTACAGAGAAGGTTTTGATGAAGTGGTAAAGGAGATTGGCACTCTATAAACAGGGTGTGGATCAATGGGACATATAAGATTTAAGCTATCAAGATTAACGACATGCACTATTAGAAAACGTAAAGCTTTGAATATTTATTCTTTCAAAATGACTTCTATCTATACAGGCAAAGAGCGAAAAACATAACTAAACGGCAAATTATGAAAAAACGAAATGCTTACAGCTGGGCCTTTACCCATCCTTCTAGGCCACCTTTAATGATGATCTCTTGTAAATTCTGACCGAGTTCACCGACTTTCTGTGTGAGTACGACAGGGCCACCTTGTCCGTCACGAACAGTAACAGTAGATCGCTTAACATCATAATTGACGAACCATCCGGTACGCTGAGTAATGTCCTTTGTAACCCCCTCTTTATTATACTTTTCACGCAACAGGTTAATCAAAGCAGGGATCTCAAGCGTAAGAAGAGCATTATTGATGCTGTTTCTACTGAAAATGTTTCCAAACGAACCTGCAATAACCATGCGCATATCACGAGCAAGAATAGCTGTTGCAGCCTGTTCGCGAGAGGAGCCAGTGCCAAAATTGAATCCACTAATGATGATATCTCCAGCTTTAGTCTTCTTTCCAAAGTCAATATCGTAGTTCTCCATGCAGACTTCAGCCATCTTTTCCCGAGGAACATCATCCTGGTATGTATATTTACCGGGGTAGATGGCATCAGTGTTAATATTGTCTGCATCACAAAGAACGAGCTCACCCTCTATAACTTCTGGAAATCCTTCCAAAATGGCACCAGAAGATTCCACAGTGCCAGCAGATGCATCCGCAGTAGGGATAGTAATAGAGCTCTGGATTCCTGCTGCAGCGTTATGTTTGTCACCACTGAGCTCTTCTGGGAACCCAATTTTACCAAGAGCAGCTGAAGCAGCAACCACCTCAGGAGAAGCTAGATAAGCCAAAGCATCTCTGCTGCCCATGCGGCCCTTGAAGTTTCTATTTGTGGCTGAAATACCTACCTCGCCATCATTAAGCAGACCTGCTCCTAGACCAATGCAGGGACCACAACCAGCGGGTAATGGCTTGGCTCCTGCATCTATAAGAGTCTGCCAGGCACCGTTAGCTTCAGCATCTTCTTGAACCACACTAGAAGCAGCACCTATATAAAACTCAACACCCTCAGCAACCTTTCGACCTTTAATAACCTTGGCGGCTGCTTCGATATCGGAAAGACGAGAGTTTGTGCAAGAAACCAGATACGCCTTTTGAATAGCAATATTTTGAGCAGAAAGCTCAGAAAGAGGGGTTGAAATTTTGACAGAATTTGGACCCGATACATACGGAGACAGTGTCTCGAGATTCAGAGTAAGCTTTTTAGCGTAAACTGCACCAGCGTCTGACTCAATTGTGTTATCCTCGATAGCACGAACTGATTCTTCACTAATTCTTGCGTGTGGCTGAGGCAGTCTTCTAATTTGATTCTTGTACCAGTTAATAAGAACATCATCAACTGGGAAAAGACCAGATAATGCGCCCCATTCAGTAGTCATGTTGGCGATAGTGAGACGCTCGTCAACAGAGAGATGGTTCAGACCGTCTCCAACAAACTCAATTGCGTGATTAAGAACCTCATCATTGTTAAAAACACCGCAGAGAGCTACAATAACGTCTTTTCCAGAGGTTCCAGCAGGAAGCCGACCTTGCAACTCAACTTTAGCAACAGGAGGAATCTGCCACCAAGTTTGACCGGTTGCCCAAATAGAAGCAGCATCAGTTCTAACAATAGGAGTCCCCAAGCAACCTACACCACCGTATGTATTGCTATGCGAATCAGATGCGACAGTCAAGTTGTAAGGAAATGCGTATCCTTCCTCAACCATAATTTGGTGACCAATACCTCGGCCAGCAGGATAGAAGTCAACACCTTGCTTAGATGCAAAGTTCTCAATGTTCTTGTATTTAAGTAAATTTTTTTCACTCTTGTTCTGAACATCATGATCCAGAGTCATAACTACTTGTCGGTTATCCTTGATGCGAGTAGCTCCCAAGCCCATGAATTTCATAGCCACGGGCCACGAGTTATCATGGGACATACAATGTGAAGGCTTTATTGAGACATAATCACCGCTCTGGACCTTCTTTCCTGGTGCAAGTCCCACTGCGTATTTCTGCACAATTTTCTCGGTCAAATTCTGGGGTATACCTGTGCTAGATGTAGCCAAGGACCTGCGGAAGGAGCCGTGCAAGGTTTGTACTCTTGCAAGCGTAGAACTAGCTATGTATTTGGGGAACATCTTCGATTTGAAATGGCTGACGAAGACTGTTATAAGAAGAAAAATCCGTAAAAGGAATCCAAATAATCAAATTGGAAATCTGAAAATTTCAGTTCCAGCGATAAAAAGAGTCAGCGCGAAAAATGATGCAAACGCCCTTTTGGGCCGACTCGGAAATTACTGGGCAGGGTAAATTTATTCTTATCTTACTTTAGATTTGTTATGCGGGCGGTTTTATTGGCTTATCTAGTTACGTGTTTTTTAGATAATTTCATTAATTAAATGACTCATCATCACCGACTTGGGATTTAGCTGTGTAGCTTGGAGGTTTTGCAAAAAACATGAAGGTTGAGTTTTTACCCTTCCAAACCACAACATGTTTTTTTCCATACAAAGTCACGATTTCACCACACACAATAATGGGGACCTCTGCCAAGTCACTTGTTGATACTTATGGTAAGTAATTGTTGACCTAATTATATCATTCTAACATTTAAGAAAATGAAATACACTCTTCTCTTGAGGCTACACAGATATGCATAGTGCTAGGAGGATTAACCACAGACAAATCAATTGGTATGTTTAACATCTTCAAAATGTCATTATCTCTAACTTTCTCCAGAGATTCCCTTACTACTTCACGAAAAGGGCTGGACGAAGAATGACACTAGTATCGTGGTTGCATTTCCTTCTGAACATACTGCTAAACGAGCCTGCGGAAGGCTGGTACGAAAGTTAGAATCTGAGCTCGGTCATCTAGTTGGGTTTTCTATTCCATATCAGGCAGCAACCAGTGGAATCACAAAAATTGAATATGTCACGAATGAACTATTGCTATGGGAGATAATGGTAGATCCTCTTTTAGAGCGACGGAGTGTTATCATTCTTGAGCAAGTTCACAAAAGGTCGCTTTATGGAGATGTGCTATTAGGAATTTTGAAAATGGTGCTTCCGCACCGGAAAGATTTGCGTCTCGTTCTCTCAGTAGCACCAAGTTACACTGGTATTGTTGAAGAGTTAAAAAACTACTTTCGTCCTGTTGTAGACTCTTTCTTGATTCCCTTTAATATAGAAGATGCTAAGGTCCCAGTTGAAACGTTCTACCTGGTGAAACCTTGCACAAACTATGTCGAAACGGCTGTGGAAAAATTATCAGACCTTTACTCGAATGCAGGAGACAAATATAGCAGTGGAGGCGACATTATTGTGTTCCTCGCAACACGGAAACAAGTAGAACAGGTTGTGCAGCAGGCAGGAAATGAGATGCAAGCTACGAATGCTGTTTTCTTACCTTTCTACTCCGCTACGTCATTGTCTCAATACGAATCAATTATGAGCGACGATTACACAGGCGAAGGAATTTGGCGCATAATTGTAGCTACAGACGTCGCAGACGAGGACTTTGAACTAATGGGAAAAGGGAGAGCTGTATTCGTTATTGACGCTGGTCTACGGCAAATATCAGAAACGAACTCTGACATGCGTGTGCGGCGGGAAATATTGATTCCAATCTCGCGTGCTCGAGCAGAATCAAGAAGGCTCATGGCGTCAAATTCCGACCGCGTTGGAAAATGCTTCCGTCTGTACACAGAGGAGTACGCAATGGAGGAAATGACCGAGTTGGAGTTTCCAGACACCTTTTTTAGCGATCTTACTGAAGCAACATTACGAATCATGAGCTTATCCATTCCAAATGTTGCTACCGATTTTCCTTTCTTTCCTCCACAGCCTCCAGTTCAAGCTCTGAGTCACGCATTAGAAAGACTTTATTACTTAAAGGCCATTGATAGTAAGTATGCACTTACTCAAGAGGGAAACTGGATGGCAGACCTAAAGCTCCCTGTAATGCTCGCTCGCGCAGTTGTGGCATCAAGTCAACTAGGTTGTACGTTTGAAATGATCAGCATATCTGCTATGATTTTGGCTGGTGGAATAGACGGTGCATTCTTTGACCCCAGTGGTCAACATGAACGTCGAAAAGCAAGGGAAGAACATGAGAAGTTTCAAGTTAAGGAAGGAGACTATCTAACTCTTCTGAATATCTACGAAAACTTCAAAAAGAAGGGCAACGATACAACCAAATGGACCCGCGAACGTTACTTAAACTATCGCACTCTACTGCGGGCCCAGGGAATACGCACACAACTAGCAGCGTACATAGAAAAACAGGGAATCCTTATAGCTGAAAACAAGAACAAGCGGAATATTGAGGATCGTATTTGCCAGAGTATTTGCAAGGGCTTCTTTTTGAATGCAGCCAAACGAACCATAACGCCCAGCGAGGTAAGTGAAGAAGATTTACGCAATGAGGGATTCTACTATATGCTTCTTAATGAAAGAGTAGTCCAAACAGATCAGCAAAAAAGTGAAGGGCAAATGATACTCCAAGCACATTCTACCAGCGTTCAGGATATCAGTGAGGTGTGTGTGGTTTATGAAGAGATAGTAGAAGTTCCTGGCAAGTTCTCTCAAACACCCGCCACGTGGTATATAAAAGGAATCACAGCGGTGAAAAGCTCGTGGTTATTGGACACTGGATTTTATAGAGAACTCAAGTAGATTTGATTGAGTGGCTGGTCAGGCGAAGCTTAAAATACTAGCCTTTCCCATAGTTTTGCACAATGTGAAATTTTGAAAGACTATAAATCAGCTGAGATCCATCTTACATTTATTGAAACACCTGTCCTCAGATTGCTTTGATTTGCTTCAAGTATTGCTAAAATATTTCTGTCTCGTGGTTCGTTATCAAACTCTACGTTTTTCGTTTAGACATTATGAGAAAGGCACTAAACTTTTTGATTCTACATTAGCATGCAAACGGATAAAAGTAAACAAAAAGAGAAAAAAGAAAAAATTATTTCCAGCACAGAATAATATTAAAAGTATTCAAACCTCCAAAGTTTTTTTTGACCTTGCTACAGTCATATTTCTCACCTGCTTTGCTTACTCACATATAGAGGCTAGCGAGAAGTAAAATCAACATGTCGTCCGCGGAATCCATTCGAAGCTACCAAGGTCATGTACAAACATTTCACGGAGTGACGGGACTTTTGTCTTGGGAAAATCCTGTTAGATCGGCTACCGCCTTTGGCGAGTGTCTAATTGTCCTCGCCCTATTCCAGAATGGCAACGTTTTGCGACTTATTCTCTACGTGGGTTACTTGGCAATTGGTGTTACAGCTTTAATAGAGGTTGCGACCAAGTTTTTAAATGGAGGCAGGGCAGGTCTCGTTTCGTCCTATCGGCCAAGCAGACTCGTAGTAGTCAACAAGGGACATCTCCAGCAACATGCGGATACCATAGTGTCTATTGGAGAGGAAGGGCTTTATTGGGTACGTCGTGTATTAGATGCCCGAGATCTAAAGCTCACTTTGACGACATTTGCTGGCTTATGGATGATGTACGCTATGACTGCTGTTATCCCAGTCTCAACAATCCTTACATTTACCGTCATTGCAGCATTCAGTCTTCCTGCTATTTATTTGCGATTTCAAGCTGAGTTGGACCATGCCCATGGACATTTCTCTAACATCTTTAACAACAAGTACACAGAGTATCATGGACACTTCCGCACAACGGCAGGACCCCACCTTGAGAAAATCCAAGCTGCTCGAAACTCTATTGGCACAGTTTTTGGTTACCGACGTGGCGTTCCTGTAGCTGCTGTTCCGGTTTCTGTCCCTGCGGTAGCTCCTGCTCAAATACCAGGATCTGCAGCCTCGATCCGTAGTGTCAGACCCCCATCTGTTCGTGCTCCGCTTGTTCACAAGCCCCCTTCTGTTCGTGCTCCGTCTTTTCACGCACCTCCTCCAGCCAATGCTCCTATCCACGTGCCTCCTCCTATCCATGCTCCTGTTCACGCGCCTCCTCCGATTCATGTTCCTGTCCACACACCTCCCTCTATTCGTGGCCCTCCCTCTATTCGCTCGAATAGAAATGGATTCAATCCTGCCTTGGCCGCTGGTGCCGGAGCTCTAGGCGGTGCTGCTCTGGGGGCTGGAGCAGTTGGTATGGCTAATGGTGGTGGAATGCCCATGCCAGGCCCTGGCTACGGTGGTGGTCACTCAGAGTATGGCGAATCAATGTATGGTGATTCTGCTTATGGTGATTCAGCGTATGATGAATCGTACTATTCAGAGGGCCAAAGTTATGAAGGATAATTTTACTCGTTTCCGGGCACTCTCAGCTAAAAGCAATTAGCAAACGAGACGTAGTGCATTGTAATACTCCAGAAAAAATGGGGAAAAAATGAGGAAAAAAACTATAGCAAACGTCATAAACTTTTATGGATATTTAACATATTTACACATATCGCACATCAAGGTATCTTTCAAAACTCAGCAACAGCAGCCCTTTCTCTTTTCAAGTCCCCTAGAGTACTTCTCATAATAGCGCAAGCACCAGCAGACAAAATGCTGAAGCCCAAGATACCCACCAAAATCATATTGCTGTATTCAAAACCTCTAGGAACATCAGCAGGCCACCCAGTATACAGAGCATAAGTAGTGGTTACAGAACCCAGGTTTCCTAGGCCGGACACAATAGCCGCTGAAGCAGCTGTACCAACATCGCCATGTCGAGGACCAAAAATTTCAGCAGTCCATGTCATAGTGATAGGAACAGTTGGGCCAAGACCAAAACCAGTAATCAACATTCCACCGTAACGCGCCCATTGGCCCGGAGCGTATGTCATTACCACAATGCCCACGATCACGATGATAGTGGAGCCTGAAAACATAGTTGCCCTATACCTCTTAAACTTGTCACTAAATGGAGTCACCACTAAGATCCCGATCAAGTCACAAATCCAAACTGGCGCCATAAGTAAAGAAAGAGTAATGGAAGACCAGTTTTTATTGATGGACTGGAGGATCGTAGTACCAAAAACAACCAAACCATATCCAGTTCCTACAACTCCAAAGTACATCATAACGAGAGGCCAGACACGAATGTCTTTGAACACACGAAACAAGTCCCTCAGAGTCCATGCAACATCCACATACCGGCCTTTCATATCAGCACGATGTAATTCTTCTTCCTCTGGAGTTAGAACAGGAGACTGGTTGGGGACTAAGCGCTCGAAGAATCGGCCTATCGCGTTGTCTGAGCTATCCACGACTTTCACAGGTCTATCAGGTAGCCACCAAGAAAGCGATATACCTACGCAAACCGTAACAAGGCCATAAATGAGAAATAGCCATTGCCATCCAGTGAGGCCTCTATCACGGTTCATCTTTTGAAAACCTGCTGCTATCAATCCTGCCACGGCAGCGGATACTTGAGCAGCTGTGAAGTAGTACCCTATGCGTCGAGCAGTCCGGTGGGAGGGATACCAAAGCGAGACATAGTACGCCATACCCGGCCAGGTTCCAGCTCCACAGATACCGGAGATTAATCGAATGGCAATAAGACCTCCTGGGGTGGAAAGTGCAGCATAGCATGCGTACACCAAACCAACCGAAATAACAATACGCGAAAGCCATGCCTGAGGTGCAACTCTAGTCATAACAAGATTTACAGGGACGTCGAACATGATATACCCAACGTAGTATAAAGCGGATGCAACCGATGTGTGGTGGGGCGTTAGGTTAAGGCTAGCTAACAGAGAGTCCCCTGTTTTTTCGTTCATTGTCAGGGCATTTCCATAAGCCGCTGATCCAAGTGATGTTAGAAAGTAAAGCAACCAAAGAGGAGGGATAATTCTTAGGTCTAGCTTGCGATACAAGATGTCCAATTTTTTTTGCATTTCTGGGGTATCGAGGTCGATTTCTTCTCCGGTAGATTGACAGCTTGGCGTGGTGTTGGACTTGCCATCCGCCAGCCTCGGTGAGACCAAATCCATTTCTGTATTGTAATAAAGTGGTGTTTTAAAAGTTTAGATGTAACTTCAAATATCAAAGAATGAAAAAAAAAAAGTTTTTAAACTATTTATACAAGAAAAGACGCCAAATCAACAATATGAAGGCCGCCGCTATCCGGTATTGGTTCTTTTTGTTGAGATGATTCACAAATTTCAAAATTTTTACATGATAAAATTCCCTTTTAAGTCCTCTTTTGTTGAGTCATGAGTCGCACGAGTCATCTTCGTTACCCGGGGTATTCTATGAGGGCAAAAATTGAAAACAGCAAAAGGAGCGTTCTCGGACATGTTTAGCTCTCATTTGAAATGTCTCTTGAATTACAAAAGATTTTTTTTTTAATTCGCATTCTTTTGATATAATCCTGGAATTTTTGATTTCAGGCAATTTTTTGAATATGGAAAGCTCTAAAAGTTTTATTGATTTTAAACATTGGTTTGAGAAAATGGACAGTGCTCGATAGGATGCCTATAAGGGCTCCCACAACTTTGAGCAATTTTTACTTGAAAGGAATTATCAATCTTGTAATATGCAGTCTAATATTTTAAATGTAAGTAAGTACTATAAATGCACAATTCCTTGAACCATCCGCTAAATGGCGGCTAAGTACAATATACAAATACGCGAATCAAAATCTATATGGCCTTCAATTAGATTTCAGCAATGTCATCTAAATTTTTGAAAAACGATCATGGAACAAACGCGACTCAAAAAATTAGAGTCAACGGTTGCTGCAAAGTGTAGTTAGAACTTATAACACTAATATTTCGTTTTGTACTTAGTACATACCCGAAAGAATTATTTCAAATCCCGGATATGACTTGACATTGATGAAGATAGTGAAATCTTTTTAGCAGTTGCAACTTGGAGGCAAGTTCGTCCAGCTTGGCAACCTACTTCCATTGCATTTTGTTTATTTTACCCATTGATTTCTTGTATCTTAGTGATAGCAATAACCTAAAAAGTAGAAGAAATATTGCCAAAATAACGATTTTCAGACTTGTGTAATTACAGTGCTAAATTGATGAGTTTCGTTGCAGTCTTTTTTGCCTACCAATAAAAAGATTCGAACTTGCGACAATCATAGCAAAAGAGATTTTTAATGCCAAGCGGATTTCTTGAAAAATAGCTTTGGCTTATCATGCTAGAATCTTAAAGTCGAAAAAATGGTTCAAAAATGAATTACTGTAGCTGAAATACCGGGATATGAAGCTATTGTCGTTATTTTATACTTTCGTACCAATGAGATATAACTTAGATTAGCAATCAAAATAAGTTATCCAAACATGCCAGAAATTTCTTTCTTGGTTCATTATTTTATTGAAAATTCACGCCAGCTAGCACTATTACAATCACTACAATAGCATTATACAGATACTTCCTCACCTTTGAGTGCTCCAGGACCTTCCGCGGACACTTCATCAGCTTCAGCAACGGTGGAACGGGTGACTGAATTAGCAACGTGAGAATTCTTTTGCGTGTGCTCAAGCAGCCAGGCCTTAAAGTCATTCATGACGGCCTCAACACGCTCAGGAGTCTCGTGGAAAACGTCGTGGTATAATTCTGGGAAACTGTAAAATGTCTTGTCTTTAACTTGAAGAAGATCAAAAAATTGAGCAGTGGCCTTAAAGGAATTGACAAAATCAGATGTTCCGTGAAAGACAGCAACCGGACGATCCACAAATTGGGCAACATAGTCTTTGTCAATAAGTTTCTCGCCACGCTCAAACATTGCACCCATCTGAGGTGCGGTACATTCTACTCGACGAGGATTAGCTTTGAGGTATGCTAATCTGTCCGGGTCAGTAGTTAAATACTCGTGTTTAACTTTAGCTGGTGTTCGAACATTGGGAAAAAGCTTTGCCATATAAGGGATAATTCCCTTGAGCAAGAAATTTGGCTCTGTTCCAGGCTAAACAGGATTAGATAACAATCTAGCGCAGTCGACTCTGATAACTTACGTGAAGCTTTACCAAGGGAGCAAATGACAGGTATCCAGTAATTCTTTCTCTGTATTTGCCCTTGATACCGTAACTTAAGGCAATTGCTCCTCCCTATATGTGTAAAACGAAAAAAAAAAAGATTAGCAACCTTTGAATTTTCAGGAGCTCGAAAACTCACCATGCTATGTCCAGCCAGAAACAATTTATCACTATAGTCTTTCGTGACAAATTCAATAATTCTGTCCAAGTCTTCATATACAAGACGCTCATTAGTAATGGCAAAAAGCTTTCCTGGCGAGGTTTTTCCAACCCCTCGTTGGTCAAAAGAAATGACTTCAAAGCCAATCTTTGAAAGCTCAGGCCAAATATCGTTGAAGGATTCAGAATCATCACAAAATCCATGGTTAAACAAAACTTTCCCTCTGAAAGAAACTCCAGTAGAGGGAAGCTTGGTGGCGTAAGTCGTTAGCACTAATTGACCTTTCTCAATGGTATACGGCAACTTACCCACGTTTTCACATGCAATTTAAGACCCTCTGATACGACAGTGCTGAAGGTGGTAACCACAGGAGATTCCGCCGATGGAGCAGCAGAGCCAGTAGGGACAGCAGAAGACATAGCGAATTTTGTTGCAATCAGAAATGTTCGTGAGATACCGAAAGATAATTCTTTCTTGCGGAAGACGTCAACGGAAAGTAGGGGAAAATTAAAAAAAAAAAAAGAAAATAAAGCTAGGTCAAGTAGTGCACACAATTTAAATTTCAGAACGTTAACGGGAAGAAGTGCATAAAAATAATTTAATATTGGGAGTTCAATTTAGCAAAAAGAATCAAAGGA
>JAKVQY010000545.1:0-11864 GCA_030463045.1 Geotrichum macrosporum
CTGTGGAAGAAGAAAAAAAAAAGATTAATAAAATAAAATAAAAAACAATGGTGAAGGAGAGTTATAGAGAAGAAGAAGAAGAAGAAAGAAAAAAAAAAGACTGTGTTGACGGGGTTGATGGTAACAAGTGAAAAGGCCCACTCGATGGTACGAAGTAGTAGTGAAACAATTGGGAAAAAAGATAAGCTTTAGATTTTAGAACTTGAGACTGCGAATGAGGTTAGGGTCTAGCACGTGCCTGAGGTTTGAAGAGTAGTCTGAACCAGTCAAAGAGTCGTTATGGACCACGAGAATGAACTTTTTGAATAGACAAGAAACAGCTTTGTGAATTCTTTAATGAAAAAGATGCGTGAGCTCGTTAATACCCTACGACGTCGTCATTAAAAAAAAAAAAAGGCATGGAAAAACAAAGCAAAAAGCGGTGGCCCCGGTAGCGATATGTAGCAGCGATATGTAGCTGCAATATATAGCAACAATATTAATAACGGGGGATAGAGAAAAAAAAATCGTGGACCATTTCAGCATATTTCTTTGGCTGCAAAATATTGCCAGAAGATAACAATGTGCTCTTTTAGTAGAGACTTTGGAATGTTATAGAGCAAACTAATAGTAGTAATTAAAGCATGAGCTTGCAATGATGGCCACAATTGGTGGAGTTTAACGGCTAATTAATCGGCATTTGCTTGATTCTCAGCGTGTTTTGATTCTCTTGTTGCAATTGGCATAAATACAGACCAAGATATGACCATGAATAACAACTGTTGGTATCTTGTACCTGCCTGGCTTTGGTTTCAACAGAGCACTAAATCGCCACCATCTATTTCAACAACAAAGTAAACACAGAATTGTTCATCTGTGTACGATTCGCGACAGCTTAAAGTTAGTTTATTCTGTATACTTTTTTGGTTTGGTGAAAAAAAAAAAAAAAAATCTCGTTTCTTTTTTGTCGTTTAAACTTTGACAGGTGCTTCTTTTTTGACATTCCATGCATGGAAGTAATAATTTAATTTGGGAGATACAAGAAAAATAGTATATTTTCTTAAATGCAACAAAGTTAAAATTCTTTTATGCATTTTCTAGTTTGTTTTGCTCTGTCATTACTTATGTCATTATTAGTCATTTAGTAGCAGTCACAAGTCTCAGACTTACACTTTAACTACAAATCTAGAAGTAATAGGTTTAGGATAATTATTACATTAGCTTTTGTTTAAGCTTACCTAATTTACACAAAATTGTAAAAATTCGTTGCCAGACCTGGATATACGCATACATTCTCCCATTTTTCACTCGTGTCATTAGTCCTCCCGCTCTCTGACTTTTTTCGCTTTTTTCCTCCTAGTCCCGCCAGATTTTGCACGCAACCAACAAATTTCAACAGAAACGACAAAATGGAAAACGAAAAGGGTGTCCTCGTAAGTGGAGAGTTTGCTAATTAATAACTGGAACAAGTCGTGAGAATTGTCAGGTTTTGGTATTTCGTCAAAGACGTCCATGGAACTGATCTAAATGCTTTCATGTCCTAGTCTCTCGAAATACTCATAGCCTGTTTATTTGTTCAAACGCTACCTTTCTGTTTTTGAAAACATCTGATCTCAAGTACTAACTGCGTTGATTTAGGTCGAGCTTTACGTTCCCCGCAAGTGCTCTGCCACTAACCGCATCATCAAGGCCAAGGACCACGCCTCTGTCCAGATCAACGTTGCCAACGTTGACGAGAGTGGACGTGCCATTGCCAATGATAATACCACCTACATCCTTTCTGGATACGTTCGCTCCCGTGGTGAGGCCGACGATTCCCTGAACAGACTTGCTCAGAAGGATGGCATCCTCAAGAACGTCTTCTCTTACAGCCGATAAATTATTTATTTGGTAGAAACGAAACAGAAAGAAAAAAAAAAAGCACACGCACAAAAGTCAAATATAGTAACGTGAATATTGGAGTCTTGTTTTTTTATCAGATCTAAACCAATCGTAAGAAGACCGTAAATCTGCTTTTTCTACTGTAGAAATCAAACATTTGGCAAAGTTTTGCTGGCTGATGAAAATACCGAAAAATGCTTAATGACTCAGCAGCTTTGGATTTCAAGCATCTACAAAACAAGGAAAATTTCTCTCTTCCTCCAAGAAACCCTTGGTTTAACACAAAAACAATCAATAGTATAATCTAGAATGCCTGGTACTTTAAAGCTAGAAGTACCTGTTGCGAAGGACGGCCTTGCTGTTGCAGGGAACATCAAAGTTGCAATCGCCGCCAGTTTCTTTGCATCTGGTTTGAGCCCTGTTATCGTCGAAGATGGTGCGTAGATGAGGAGAGGCAAATTAATCCAAGACTAACCTTTTACTTAGCCAAGTTTCCTGTTCTCACAGTCGAAAGTACTACATTGTTTGAGCCCAATGCAATTGTTAGGTATGCTGCAGTTAATCTAAAAACTACTGATCTCTAACAAATCTTGTAGGTATCTTGCGTCTGCACCTGTTTCAAATGAACTATTGGTGGCCTTTGAAGAGATTGCTGTGTACAATGCTCTCAAGACTAAGAGCGCCCTCGATTTTGAAAAAATTCCTTCTTTGACCCCAGAATTGACTCCTGAGCAAATCATTCTTTTTGGAGGCCTCCATGGACTAGTGCACAGTAATGGATTAAAGGCTTTGAACGATACATGGACCAACTGGTATCAAACATTTTTGGCATTACCTGCTGTGGCTGCTGCCGTCAAGGCCAGCGCCAAATTTGTCAAGAAGGAATTGCCCCCTCTTCCTGAATACACTGGAAAGGTTAATGTTAATCAAGAGGTTCTATATAAGCCCAGTGAGGGAACCATTACACCCAAGAAGGGAGAGAGAAATATCCTTATTTCATCTGCTCTTCCATACGTCAACAATGTTCCTCACTTGGGTAACATTATTGGAAGCGTGCTAAGTGCCGACATTTACGCTCGCTATGCTAAAACTAGAGGATACAATACCCTTTTTGTATGTGGAACCGATGAATACGGAACCGCCACCGAAACCAAGGCACTTGAAGAGGGTGTCACTCCAAAGGAGCTCTGTGATAAATACCACGCTATTCACAAGCAGACCTACGACTGGTTTCAAATTGGATTCGACCATTTTGGCCGAACGACTACACAGCAGCAAACCGACATAGCCCAGCACATTTTCTTGAAACTCCACGAGAATGGATTTTTAGAGGAGCATTCCATGAAGCAACTCTACTGCCCTGTTCACAATGGATTTTTGGCTGATCGATTCGTGGAAGGTACTTGCCCCAAGTGTGCCTACTCTGACGCTCGTGGAGATCAATGCGACGGATGTGGAACTCTTTTGAATCCATTTGAGCTCATCGAACCCCGATGCAAGCTTGACAATGCCGCACCACTTCCTCGGGAGTCTAACCACGTTTTCCTATCCTTGGATAAACTCCAGGACCGGGTTGCTAAATGGAACAAGGAATCACAAGAGCTAGGCAAATGGTCTAAGAACGGCCGTACTATTACTGATACTTGGTTAAACGAGGGATTGCATCCCCGTTGCATCACCCGTGATTTGAAGTGGGGCACTCCTGTTCCATTGACAGCTTACGCTGACAAGGTTCTCTACGTTTGGTTTGATGCCTGTATTGGATATATTAGTATCACCGCCAACTATATGGAAGATTGGGAATCGTGGTGGCGCGACCCAGAAAATGTTCAGTTGTACCAGTTTATGGGCAAGGACAACGTTCCTTTCCACACAGTTGTGTTCCCCAGTTCGCAGATTGGAACTGAGGAGAAGTGGACTATGCTTCATCATCTGTCAACCACCGAGTATTTACAATACGAAGGTGGAAAGTTTTCAAAATCTCGTAATGTTGGTGTGTTTGGCAATAATGCACAGGACACTGGAATTCCGCCATCTGTTTGGCGATATTACCTTGCAACTGCGCGACCTGAGACATCAGATACGCAATTTTCGTGGCAGGAGTTTGTGACTCGCAACAATAGCGAGCTACTTGCTAACCTTGGTAACTTTGTGAACCGATTGGTCAAGTTTGTGAGTGCGAAATTTAACCGCGTTATCCCTGAGTACGACGTTGCCAATCTTGACTACGCGCCTATTTTGAGAGACCTTAACAATTTACTGGCCAATTACAATGAAGCCATGGAAGCCGTGAGCGAACGCAAGGGTCTTGAAACTGCCATGCAAATTTCTGCGCGTGGTAACCAGTTCTTGCAAGACAATAAGCTTGACAACTCACTTCTTGCCAACACTCCTGAAAAGGCTGCCGCTGTCATTGGTGTGGGCATCAACATTATTTACTTATTGTCAGCCATTTTTGGTCCTTTTATGCCCGAGACCTCATCTCAAATTTTGGAGCAGTTGAATGCTCCGGTCAGATTTATTCCTGATGAGTTTTCGTTGGATATCAAGGGTGGCCATAATCTTGGAAATCCTGCATACCTGTTTTCAAGAATTGATGAGGCAAAGATTGAGGAGTGGAGATCCAAATTTGGTGGTGGCTCTGGTGTATAAAGATGTTTTACACGTGTAACAAATTTGAATTATAAATATATCACTTGCGTTTTACAAAAGTTGGATATATTTCTTGATATTGAATTAGAAATTTTGAGGGTGTCTAGCCTTTCATTTTTTCATTAGTGACTTAGCTATGTAGGTTGACAATTTTAAAGTAGTTATATATCTGTAGGTGAAAACATTATGTATTATACATCAAGTACGAAAGGAATTGTCGCTAGAGAGCTACACAAATTAACTATATTATATTATTCATGAAACTTATTGTTTGGTAATTGAATGAAAATCGTTGATGTAAACAAACATGAAAATAAAATTTTATAAAGTATTATTATTATTAAGGGCTATTGCCATGCTATTATCTATCTTGTAGTTGATAAATAAATGTTTTTTTTATTGGTTTTTTTTTTCTTTTCAAACGAGTTTGTGATTTTAAGAAGACTTGCCATGATTGCTCCATTTTGATCGAAGGTATCCTCCATATCTGTAGAATCCAAAGGGTATGATAACCATAGCTAATGAAATAAATGCTAGAAGAAAACTTGCCCAGAGGTCACCTAGTCTGTGGTACATTTGAGTAGTGAAAAGAGGAAAAGCAGCGCCACCACCGGATCGCATGAATACCTTTGCAGCAAGAGCAGAGGCAGCAAATTCTTGGTAACTGTCAATAATGTAGTTATTGACGGAATAGTAGCACAAAACCATGCCGTAACCAAAAGAAATGCCAGAGGAAGCAGGACCGACCCAGAAAATACCGGGATGAGAAGTTGAACCGAGAATGAAAAGAGAAATGGGAATAAAAGGGGCACCGATCATGGCGCCGATAAGTCGGTCTTCAGGAGTGGGTTCGCGGCGATGACACAGAGCCATGTACTTTTTTTCAAGGATAGGTGTTGTGAGAAGAGCGAAAAGAGCTCCAATAAGAATTGGAATAAACATAAGACCGATTTGGCCATCATTGAATCCGTGGATTTCGCCAAAGATGACAGGGTAGGCAAAGAAAAATGCATAGAGGAGAGAGTAGATCAAAACAATGTACATGTTCATGAGATCCAGGACCGGTTCGGTCAGCATCATAGTGATGGGTCGAACAAGGACAGACTTGACCAACTCGGAAAGAGACAAGTTCTCAGCTTCTTGCTCAGTCATAATGTTAGGATTACCAGTCTCTGCTCGTAATTTGGCAGCCCGCCTTTTCAAGATGACAGGTGCGTATGTTTCAGGAACCGAGCAAGTGGTGATAGATACTACACCGGCAAAAGCCATGTTAACCCAAAAGAACAAATCAAGACGGCCGGTGGCAACGTTAATCCAGCCAGTGACCAAAGGTCCTACAACAGGTCCACAGTACGGAGCAGCAGCAAAATAGGCAATTGCAAAACCACGCTCCTCAGTGCGCCAGACATCAGCAATAGTACCGCCAGCTAATGATAAACCAGAGGACGAAAAGACACCAGCTAGAAAACGACCAACAAGCAGAGCACCGATATTAGGAGCAAGAGCACACAGAATGTTACGCTTAACGTAACAGCTCAAAGAAATAATGTAAACGGGTCTTCGGCCAATTTGTTCAGACAATGGAGACCAAATCAAGGGACCAACAGCAAATCCAACAACCATGATTGAGCAGCACAGGATAGCAACTTCGAGTGAGACATTGTATTTTTCTTGAATGAGTCCCAGGCCACCAGAGGGAACGGAGGATCCGAAAGCAATAGTGAATACTAACAGGGATGCAATGAGAGTGACAAGCCATTTCTTGCTGGTAGACCAGTTTTGGGGGTTTTCGGAGTCGTTAATCACAAATGTGACAAACTCGGCATTCTTTTCGTCATGCTTGAGACTTCCGTTGGAAGACCAATCAGCAGATGCGGAAGGAGATTCTTGAAGATGTTGGGCTAAGGCTGCACCACCCTGAGTGATACGGCTAATGTCCTCGCGCGAGTGTATAGAACCAATTGAAGACCTTGACCTAATCTGTCGCAGTGACGAAACTGGTACAAGACCAGTCTCAGTTTCTAGTGTGTATTCTTCAGGAAACTCTGGTCTGTTACTTCTAACCGCTGGGTAGTTTGCATCGGGGGTCGGATTTGTAGCCGAAATGCCTAGATCATGCAAGGACTTTGCAGTTTCTGTCTGCTTAAGGGCAGAACCAAACTCGGCATCATTATGAGTGGGAGCTCGAAATGCTTGAGAGAAAGATTGGTTTGCAGCTTCTAGATCTATATTTTCGCTTGAGCAATTTCTCATTGAGGAGCTAGAATTGAACTGATTAGACATTTTGAGGGAGAGAGAATGCAACAAAGTGCAGAATTAATGTAAAGGAATTAAGCGATTAAACTTTTGACTGAACGAGAGTGTGATGTAGAAGAATGTTTCAAATTCAAAAGGAATCCAACTTATATATATAGTGTAAGGCTAGGCATATCTGATAAAGAGCGCGTTGTTTTATTGTCTGAACATGAATGCGGATCTAGCGGGATCTCAAAACGAGACGGGATTGCAGCTGAGTTTTTCCGCGGGAAACAGAATATTTTTGTCTCTTTTTCTATCTTGAATTTAATTTCACAGCCGTACAATGCTGATTCTATTCATACGCTCATGAGTCGTGATTCCTTCGTTTAACTCGCACTGTGCCAAAATAGCACTTTAAAATATTTTATCGGATCTGAGAATTAGGTCCTTTGAATTGCGCGTTAACTGGCTGGCAATTCAGCTGGCGAGGTGTTCAACTGGGTTCTCTTTGATCCTGCCGTTGTTGCCGAGAGCGTTAAATTTCGATGCAGAACAACAAAATCATACGGCTGGCACGGCAGACACGGCTATCACGTGATGGAATTCATTTAATTCTAGGAATTGCAAAATTTGAACTTTTCTGTAAAAGATTCCGAACAGACAATTGAGATTAGAAAACAAGATAGTTCAAAGACAACCCAATCTTATTCACTCAGATTCAGTCATTTGGTTTCATTAATAGTAGCGCAGCACTGATGCTCTATTCTTTCTGCCTTTGCACTTGCAATTGTGGAATCACCAAATGATTTTGTGAAAAATAAGACTAGTCAGATCAAATCGACTATCAGTTCTTGAAGTCAGTAAACCTTTGATTTGTTTTTTAATATTATTCTCCGTTATTTTCTCAGAATTCTCCTGTACATGCAATGCCATGTAGATACGATATTTTCAAGTCGCGTAAATATATTCTCCATTTTGCCATGTTGAGTAAATTATTGTGTATTCCAGCGTAAACCCATCTTATTTGCCTGGAGTAAAAGTAAATGCCATATTTTTCTAATTTTTTATTTAAATTGGTGAGAAACATTTCCTAATATTATTACAAGCACAAGTTGTCTTCCATTAAACTCGAGATGAAGCCCTAATCTTGGCCTTCGAATAATAACGTACCCTTATTATTTATATTTAAAACAGCGTTACTTAGATTACATACCCGAGTTGTCAAACATCAACTTGAGTATACAGGATCATTATTTCAATATTACTTCCATTCCTTGTTTTGATGCACTTTAATCCCAGTTTTGGATCTTCTAGGCAAGGAAGCGTAGAGCCCAACTATTGAAACTATGAAAGCAATTTTCTGGGCAAAAAGGAATAAAGCCCTCAATTTAGCGAAGAAGTGAAAAAGCGAAAGAGTTAGTAGGCTTTTTGCAAGTAGCCATATAGGACTGGAGTTTTGCTTTCGGTCTAATCTGTATCATATTTAGTGGAATTACTCTACTAGTCGTTTATGCAATATATCAATCTGTATACTGCAAAAGTATGATTGATTTTGTTGTGCCAATACCGGACTGAAATTGGCACACAATTATATTCTTTAGCATGTCCATCCTGCGGTTACAGTCTCGCAAACTTTAATCAATGAATGTTTCATTGATAGAGTTTTCAGTTTGCCTGGCTAGATGCAGAGCCATTAGTCACTAGTTAAATATTGAAGAGCCTATTTACTCTGAATTGATGAATGAAATTGATGATTTTGATATTAAAGAAAAAATAGGGGAGGATATGGTTAGTTATCAGTAAGTCATTAGTGACGTTGGAAGCAAGTATATAAACTAAACATAATAATACAGGAGGCAAATTGATGGGATTTAAATCCTGGCCAAATTCCAATAAATAAAGTGAAACTCCCTGTAGCATTCCCATTTCCGTGGCATTCTTAATTGCTCGATTCACCCTGTTGGTTCAAGTTGCATTTTAGGCGCTATTTTCAAATCCAAAAATGTTGAAAAATGCCCGGTACTGAAAAAGTTTCATTTATAATTAATTATGGCACTCCGCTTCCGAGAAATTTAATCAGCAAATAGAAAATTGTCACCAGCCATGCAGGTGATTTTACAATTCATAGCTGTCGTACTAAAATTTAAGCAACTAAATAGTACGTATATATGTACAAATAAGAGAAAAGGCAAAAGCGACCTTTATCCGCGTGTGACTACTCAAGTCATTCTTGTCAATCCTTTTGTTTTCTTCGAACACTTGAAAACAACACAGGACTTCCCACAGGCCCCAAATCTTTCTTCTTCCTTTCCTGTTCTGGATCCTGACTCTTCGCATGCACCATCTTGCCGTAACTTCTTTTCAGCTGTCCCCAAATAGAAGTATCATTCACATGAAACCGCCATAGCAGCTGTTGAATCATGGGTGTCGTCTGCACAACGTAGTATTTCAGCTTTTCAATACCCGTAAGCCGGTACAATCGCCACATTTCTAAAACATATGCGTTTTCGAGTTTGAGAAATGACTGTGCTTTGCTACGTGCTTCCTGGTAAGACTTGTAGGTCAAGCCCGGGTACTCTCCGCTCGCCGGCAGTTTCACTGAAATTGCAGTTCTGCTAGTTGTGGGGTCATCCTTTGAGCCCTGTAACGTTTTTTGTCTAAACTCCTGGACTCTACATCCACCATTTTCAAGCAACCTGTACCGTGCATCCAACAACTCATTTCGCATAATTTGCCACCTCTCCAATTGAAGCACAGTATTAAACTCTTGCGGTGTCAAATGCTCTAAAGCTGTAAAACTCTTGTATGGCGCGGGACAAAATGAATCAAAAGCCCCAGAGCCTGTTTCTGACGGAATGTCGGCCCATCGATCACGCAGACTATCATGACTCTCGAACGCACTCGTAGCAAGTAATTTAGAAATGTCCCCTCCATCTTGGTTAAGATATCTCAAAATTCTAAGTTTCATGTCGTCAGCAGACGGGGCTTCGCCGTTAAGGATTGGATCGTAGAGTTTTCCCTCAGAAACGTCGTACGAGTGTTTGCCATTCAAGGAGCTATTGCTGGTTGACAAATTCCCAATTTCATTGTTGCTAGCTTCAAAAGCATCTAAAAACACGTTTGAAAAGTCCTTTTTGACCTGATTCACGTCGCTTGAAGGTACAACTGGTGTATGTAGAGAAACTTCCGTATGACTGGTACCCGCTGTTGTCGCAGTGGTATTTTCATTTTGAAGAGTTGCCGCACTTTTCAATGTACGATTCCAACTGTCCAGTCCAGATCGCCTAACTCTTGACGCTTGCCATATTATGGATCCTCCTTTGGACCTTATCATCTGTGAGCTATGTCGTTGTTTCCTTCTATCGTAGAAATGCGAGAAAAAAAGAAAGAAAATTGTAGAAGTTATTTGGAAGTCTCGTCATTCAAATGTCCTATTCATTTCAAACCCGTAGTCCCGTGACTTTAGTTACCCTAACTTTAAATCACTAATCCATTTGGATCAGATTCATCTAACTTTCTATTCCCATTTCAAATTTCGAATCGGATCGGGCATTCTTTCTTCTTCCCCCTCTCAGTTAAACCCTCACTTCGTTTCATATCAACTAACAATTCGCAATGTCGTCTGCTGCTACAACATCCTCCACTGCTGCTAAAGAAGTTCTCAACCTCTACCGAAACCTCTTACGCTCCAGCTCTAAACTCGCTTCGTACAACTTTCGGGAATATGCCCTGCGCCGAACCCGTGACGCCTTCCGCTCAAGCCAAAATCTCCCTTCCATCTCTGCTGACAACCAGCATGCCCTCCAAAATCTTCTTCAGCGCGGCTTCAAAGAACTAGAAGTACTGAAGCGTCAAAGCGCTATCTCTCAGATGTACGCTAGTCAGGGCGGGAAGCTAATTGTTGAGCAGGCAGCTCCGAAAAACAGGATAGTGGCGTCTCATGAAAAGTACAAAGTTGAACCTAAGGCCCCTCATCTTGCTGTGAAGTAGTACTTTCCCATTCCTGAAAAGACTTTGAAACGAATAAAATGTAGATGGGGTCAAATGCGGATTTTTCAACTTGGTAATGTAGAGGAAGGAGATTATAATGATGAATATATTATTACTTGTTCTTAATAGGAAAAGAGTGTATATATGTACGGACTTGGAGCGTCGAGCGAAACTGCTTGGCAATTTATTCAAAATCTACAGCTGCCAAACAGTTTTCGTACTTTGGATCTGGCCCATCGGCGTTGACGAAGCCTAACTTTTCAGCTGCTTTTTTCGTAACCTCATTCAACCTGTCAATGCAGATTGAAGATCTGGAGCTTAAGCGGAGTTTCATTGACTGAATCGGGATAATTCCATTATTATCAATTGGGCATGAGACTATAAATCGAATGGTTTGGAAAAGCTCGGCTTGCACTTGAACTACAAGAATCCCTTTTGTCTTCCTGAAATCTTCAACGTTTTGTGATTGTTGCTCCAAGCTTTCAGAGCAATCCTTGAGAGGTCCATACCTTTGAGACATTACCCTGTTGTTTTCATAGTTTTGAACGTTTTTTTTGTGCCGAGTTTAAAGTATTAAGATCACGCTGATTGTTATTGTGCACAAAAAGTTTCCTCGACTAAGTTTTACTATTTAATATGTTAGATATAGCGGCATCTGCGTCTGATTGTCTTTGTAAAAGATGAAAACCAATTATTACAATGCTGTTAGTTAGCGTGGTTATATCGAGGTAAAACGGAATGAGCTACACTCATCCACCGTAGAATTATCAATGGGAGACTACTGAGTTAAATATAATTTGCCTCTTGTATTATTATGTTTAGCTTACATATTTGCTTCCAACGTCACTGATGACTTACTAATAACTAACATTATCCTCCGCTATTTCTTCTTCAATATTAAATTCATCACTTTCATTCATCGATTCAGATACTTTTATCGAATATAATACTTTTTCAAATTTAATATACTGCAAACATATTTTGTAAGCACAATAATAGTACATTTTCACACATAAATTATACCAAAGATATAGTCTGTTAAGTCACGGTAGCGACTAAATCCTCCAGAGAGAGTAATTTTCCTGCACTTCAATAGCGTTTTTTGCAAAAAGACATCTGCACTC
>JAKVQY010000546.1:0-11823 GCA_030463045.1 Geotrichum macrosporum
TTACATGTGTTCTCGGATTAAAACACCTCTTTCTGACCTTTCTGAGGGAAACATGGTCAGTACTCGGGACTTGTAGATGATTGAGTCCCGAGTATAAATGGTTCCTTCTCCCGTGCTCACTAGTGCCAGCACAAGGCTGTCTTGCGCTGAGGCTACCGATTCCCTCCAAGTTTTCGTATTCGAGATGAAACCTTGAGAAACCAGCGGTTGAGTACTTTAAGCAGCATACTCAGGCCTGTTTTCGTTTCTGATATGGCGAATATCAGACCGAGGAGGGGATCGAACCAGGCACCCCATGTGACAGACAGGTTACTGTCAACTTACTTTGGTTATGAAGCGCCTTCCATTAGGCCACATCCCTCATCCTCTTTAATGAAAGAAAAAACAAATGAGAGAGTCCAAATACTTCCATCGACAATCATAAGCATTGAAATGGAATTGAAACTGATTTTAGACAACGACGAAGGGGTACCGGTGTCTTTCATTTGGTTCGCGGGAAGAACCATTTGAAATAAAAGTAACAAAACTCCGCTCACAATAGCGAGACGTAGCCGTTTGTAATAAGCCTCATATTTCTCTCCAACAATATCCGCGGCCTCTAGGCTTACGGAACAATCAGGCAAAAATAGCAAACTAGAAAGATGTAGACCAGGAATACCTCGCAAAGGTCTTCCAGCTGGACGTTCCCACTCCAATTCCATATCACGCATATCATTAGTACTTAGCGGCACAGAACGGATGTGCCCGTAAGGGATGTATTCGCATTTCCGCCCAGCCACTTCTGTTTCTTGCAGCAAGTCATACCCCAGATCCTCTTCAAAAAATTTGACTGATGCATTAAGGTGTCTCTCCATTAGTGCTTTGGCCTCATCAAAATACTTCTGATCTAGAACTAAATGAGGCAAGATATGTAAGCCGGAGTATTTCAGCGATGAGGTTGACAAGACAATATTACCCGCTGATTTACCTTGAAAGTCAAGAGAGAAACGGGAAAGCTTACTTCCGTCTGATATACTGACTGTAGCATCTAGCAGTGTCACATTTGCCAGAGGATAGTCCAAAGTAGGTAATTCCTGGATTATTATGGAAATTTTTCCTGATTCTTTGGTAATGTTACCGTCTGAATGCTGAATAAATGAGTTTTGGTCTCTTGAAGATTCGGTGTGTTGAATTGAGCGAAGATTTTCTGGAATATTAATTTCATATAAAGCCCGTAATTCTTCTTTTGCTGTTTGAGGCCACCTTCCTTCATATATTCCTGAAATATTGTTGTAAAAAACCAAGGCATCAAACTTAGATAAAGTTTGGGTCTCCTCCTGCTCCCTCGTGTTTATTAGGTCATTATAAACAGGTTTATTGGTACTGTCTTCTACATGCCAAATGCTGTTTGCGATTTTTAAGATTTCTGGAGGCAAAAAACGACTATAATTAGTCCGCGAGACGAAGATGCCAGTCAGGTTTTGCGGAATTTGTAGCCAGTTCGATGCCTTCAGTTTTTCAATTTCGATCCGCTGTAAACAAATATACTCTTTGATAAGAGATATTTCGTTAGGTGAAGACAAACGAGGGGAGTTTCCTGCTGGTGTGAAGAAGATAAAAATAACCACTAGTACAAGAAGTACACCATGATTGATAGCCATTATTTACCTAAGATCAAATAATTCCTTCACTATTCACCCAATTATTCCTCTAGCAAATCCCCTTTTACTTATCGAAGAAAATCCTGCCGACGCGAAAAAGCTCAATATTGTGTGATATGTTTGTTCATGAGCGGCTTGACCAGTAAAAGCCGAAACGTTGTTATCTTATTTCCCTATCAGCGCGAGAATTTTACAATTATAAAAGGTTAGGTCATAGCATCCATCAGAATCTAGGCTTCTTCATGATAAAAAATAAATAGAGAAATGCTAGCGAAAATAGAATTAAAAAAAACCGGAACAGTAACCCATCTCTAAAGTTTTGCTTGATTACATTTAGCAATGAATTGTTAATATTATGATCGAACTTTAATTCCTCGAAAACCGTAAAACACTCATTTTTATTGCCATAAAATTCATTTGAAGAAGTAATTTTTAGAAGCACAAATCGTACAGAGCATTATAGACTTGAATAATTAGTTGTACAAGATAAATAGGGAGTAATGGCAAATGGATAAAGGAAAAAAGAAGTATGACATACAATTGGAAAAGTGGGTAAGAAGCGAAGGAACTAGAATTGCACTTAAAGGAGGATAAGAAAAAAAAAAATCGGGAAGTTGTTGCCCAGGGAAAGTTAAAAGAAAGCAAAAGATGAGAGGTCAAAAATAAGACTTGGAAAAAAAAAGAAAAAACCTGGGGTCTTGAAGAGGTTATGTTCATGACTGTGTAATTGACATTCCTTGATAATGGTACTACTATTTATTCGGCCAATCGAGAATTTTTCATTAACGAATCAATTTCTTCGATGTCGCTAATAGTAGGTCGATCAGTACGTGAATGATGACCTGCCAGGTTAGGCTTTATATGCAGATTTTCAATGCGCTCTTCCTCAATCCACTCTTCTTCCTCAGGTTTAAGGTCTCTGGGCTGTATCGCATGTTCGCTAGTATTATCATAAGCATATTTAGCTGATTCTGTAGAAAATTTGTGAGCCTGATCTTCAGATTGGGGTTGTGTATCTATAACTTCTCCAGTGCCACCTAAACTGGCTGAAGATTGAGAGCTAGAATATTCGTGGCCAGCAATCATTTGTACGTATTCTTCTGGAACCAGTCCAGTCTCTCCCGAAGCTGGATCTTGAGCTACAAGCCAACCTTGGCCATGACGATATGATATCCATATTATTTGGCCTTCCTTTAAGGGTGCTTCATTGTCGTTTTCGGGTATAAAATCAAAAAGTGCTACAGCACGACCGTGGATTTCGTCGACTGAAGCAACTGAAAACTCATATTCCTTGCTTATACGGTCCCCAACGGAGTGTGAAATTACTACTGGGCTAGCCAAGTCTGAGTCTTCCTTCCATGGTGGTCCTCCATCTCTCATGTATGAGTCTGGATAATCTTCCTCGTCATAGTCCTCTTCGGAATACTGCAAAGGTTCATCATCTGTTTCAATAGGAACGCCATAGTGAAGTGGATGAAACTCAGGGTACGCGTAATCACGTACCTCAGTATAACTAAGAGCTGAACAAAACTGTGGATTCAAGTTGGAACCGGAAGGATATGCTGAATGGGTTTGCTCTTTAGAGGGTGAATTTGACGTCTGAGCGTACTGATCTGATTCGCTCTGTATTGGATGTCTGCCGCGATCTTTTAGTGACCCAACAGAGTTACCCGGTGGCGGTAAAGGAATATCTGTTATCGCGATAGTATCTTCTAGGCCCATGAACTGACTTCCAGAGAGCTCAATATCCTCTGTTAGCTTTGAATCATTGCCTTGAATTTTACAAGGTGGTGCTGACGGTTGATGACCAGTCATATATTACGATGGACTTGCGTAGCCAAAAACAACTGACTATTGAAAAGCACGAGCGTAGAATAACAGCTGTCGGTTGATATTCCGGTCAAGAATAAACGTTAGCAAAGAGGTGATTAGGCGTTACTACTGCATGCAAGCTGCTCTCACTGCACGAAATAACCAAGTACCTAAAACTGGAAGCAATGAAAAAGTCTATAAGAATCAATGATGACCAAAGGATGTGATCGATAGTACTGGCGGCCTGTTCAGCTAAACATAAAGAAGAGTGGAATCCTGAAAGGAGCTGTAGAATGTAGTGAGAGGGGAGCCAAACGCAAGATGTCAGATTAGCAGATGGCAATGCTTTCTTTTCTTCTATGACTCCGAATGACTAAAGTTATGAGAACTGATAACGGGTAAATACTTGGTAAAGTGTTAGACACAACTGTTGAAAAAAATTCATACTGTAAGGAGTCAGTGCCAGTCTAGTTGCTGGAACACTGAGAAGAGCAAAAAGTGAAACCAGATAACTTACCAAACAAATAATAAAACCCAATACCGACGATATATTGAAAGAAATGTAGCAACTTTACTATTGGCGTCAATATGAGGTTCGGTGAATGGCGAGCGCAGTTGTGTAGGCGAGGTAAAAAATGATTTCCAACGGAGTGGTCTATTTTTTTGAATTGGAGAAGACTATTACACGTGACTATGTTTGAATTCCCTTAGAACCAGTGGAAAATTAAATGTAGACCAAACAATATGTCTAAGAGGGGATATGAAAATTTCAACGATACCAAACACTAGTGATCAAGACGACAACTACGTGGTTGATTGGATACAATGTATGTTAGTATTACTTCTAGGGCGAAGATGCTCTACTCAACATTTATTAATTCACCCTAGGTAACGGATATGCATTGACTAATCTACTGTGCTCGCCAGACTACACACAGGACAGCCAAAAATGTGTCAAATTAAAGCCCAGAAAAATGTAAAGTATTGAACTACTCAAAGCCGGGAAGTGATGACAAAAATGATTCCAGCCCAAGAACGAAAAGCTCATTGTTTAAAAGCGGTGAACTAGTGGCATCGACAGGATGTAAAGGACTAAAGTGGGCGTTAGAATAATGAGATATATGAAAAGTCATCCACTAGAGCATACTTTTTAATAACATATTCCACGTAAAGTGAAATGTAAATCTCTTTGAGAATTACTAATTGTCCATCCATCTTTGGATCTGTCATAAGTACGAATCGAACATTGGTCGGTGTTTCATAGAAGTGCAAGCGATATTTGGAAGTTTTGTAAGATATAAAAGAGTCCTCGCTAGATCTAGTGTTAATTTAAGAATTTATTCACGTATTGAGAGACTTACTCTGTTAGCTTTCTTGTTATGTTTCGAAGCGAAAAAATGACGCCAAATATCAACTTCGCGTCATCATCGGAAGTTCCGTTTACAATTTGTTTTACTCTACCAAACTCTGTGAAGGCTCCTCCTCCTTGTTTAGATAGTTGGTCACCTTGTGTTGTCGAAGATGGGCGTCTTGCTTGCCGTTCACGTTGCCAGTCTTTGGTGTAGATGCAGTTGCCTAGTAAGGTGTTGCAAGTTAGTCAGACAGAGTTACACACATAGATTCAACAACATACAATGCCTGTCAAAAATCCAGAAAGAAAAAACTGTCATGTTGTACTGTAAAACTATTTATTCACTTCTGTGGTTTGGTAGTTATGAAGAAAGTCCCAATCTGTGGCTCTGGGATATTGGATCATTCCAGCAAAAGGAAAAGTGTCCATATGTCAACGCAATAGAGGTAGAAACAAGGAAACAACAAAAATCTTTAAAAAGTAACACACTTGTTGTGGGCATAAGTAGGAGAGATTTCTTAATTACTAGTGCTGTTTTTGAAACTTTGGAGGTAAGAAATAAGCATTTTGTCATCAAATTTCAAATAGGTAGCATTCAGGTTCGCTATCACACGATTTGGGCAGAATCTAGTCATTTTATTGAGCGCTGATATAGCTTTCCTGTTTTAAATTTTCGGTGCGTATATATTCATAATCGAGTTTTGTTCCAGCACACGGAAACAATCAACTGAGCGGGAACAGTTGAATCCTAAAACATAAGAGCTTTTTTAAGGAATATATAATATTTTATTATTTAGAATGATATTCATTCAAAATCTATGAAAGATTTAATATTTATTTTACCATGTCTGAACAGCTGGGCGTGAGAAGGTAGGTAAACTGGAGAATGCCTGTGTGAAGAATTATGGAAAAAAAGGATTTTCCCTCTATTGACATTGTGTTCATTCACAGCAGCCCCAGTTGACTCCTCTGGCGACTTGAAATTGCCGCTAACAAATAAATGTTTAGTTAACTTATTCACAGAACGTTACTGCGTGCTGGGATTATCCCTCCTGCTAGTGCTACTGCATGCGAAAAGGGTACAGTTTGACTTTAATTGAGGCTACGACGTATTTGATTCTCAGCATCCTAACTCGGCATATAAGTTACTATTTGGGTTTAAAATTTTATGTCTCACTACTGAATCATCTCATTCTTTAGGCTCCCCCCCATTGCCCTGGTTTAAAAATTAATTATCGAGACATTAAAGCTTTACTTTCAATAGCTCCAGGTCAGGCTAGTTTGGGGCTCCATGAACCTCTTTGTTTTTACACATCCAAGCAAGAAAACCATCATAGCAGTGTTTTTCAATGCTTCCTACAGAAATATATCCTAACACTTTTGTTGAATTTATGACTGGAAATGCCCTTTGGGGTATCATCATAATATATATACAGTGAGATATTTTCAGATGTCTACTTATTACAGCTAACTTTAACTTGTACCAGAGCTTGTTTACCTTATCTCGTTCGATTTTTTCACTACACAGACTTATCTATCCGTGGTTGAATAGGAAGTTAGTCTGTTGTTTCGGGTTTCAAAAATTACAATGTTAATATCACGTGATAATTATAGTTTACTCAGTAATTGAGTAAAGTGCAATCAGACTGCGTTCTAAGCATGGAAGATAACTCTAACTAAACAATATTCAACATGATTTCATTTATAACTTCATCAATGAAAGAAAACACAAGCATCTATTGCGTGTACTGTCATTGTAAGTTATGTGAATTCTGGAAATTTTCCAAATTATGTATGAATTCTATGAAGTCAGACATATGGTTATGCTCTAACCGTCCTCGGTCCCACAATCCTGTGTTGCAGCAGAATTCTGGACGCTTTATGACCTTTCGCAAATGTCACCGAAAACACTTTTGTGTCATAGGCTTCGGCTTTTAGATTGAAAGACGGATTTAAAAATGCCTACTCGAAAAAACTTTTTCATTTGTGGGTGCTATTCTAATGCACCAGTTTACAGTCTAGATTTTTATTTCTGAAATCTCCGTCAATGATCATTCCTTAGCTATCGGTATTGTCTACAGACTTGATAAACAAACAGAGTGGCTAGTTGAGCCCAATTCCACTGAAAATATTCCATGTTTTTGATTTTCCGCTGTTTTCAGTGACGTGATTCAAGAGCCTGCGTTGCATGAAAACTTTAAGCTGTGAACAACATAAAATATGAAAATGGCAACAAGTAAAACTTTTTTTGAATTTCTCCCTTGAGACACATATTGTGCCATATCGACATTTTTCTTCAAAGTCTGCTTCCATGCAAAAATTAGGATCAAGAACTGCCAGGTGGACAAGGCACGGCTTTGCCGCAACCACGTTTATTCCGACACAGGTGGTTGCTTCCCGGATTCTTCCTAATTTTCACAAATCGCCACAACACGACGCACAAAAATGTTTACCAAATACAAAAAATTTTCGTTATTTTCATACCTCACCAGCGAAATACGTCCCAATCGCTCAATTGCCATCGACATTATCAGAGGAAGATAGTTGGATTGAGCCCGTCCGCTGGTTTTACGCGACCGATACCCCTCTGGAGAAACCTAATTTTGTGTCCTGGACTCCAAGCTCTTCTGCAGCTAAATTTTCACCATTTAGTGAGCGGGATTCCGCACGACTAGAAGAAGCCTTCAAAGGGACAGAAAATGGAGAAGGTGGAGTAAGACTTGTACCAGTGCTAGAGGATCGCCTTTTTGAAGTCGACATTTCAGCTAGGAAACTGTTACCAGTTTACTGGGAAGGCCCTGTTTTCGAGGTCCGTCGTGGAACTTGGTTTTTGAGTGAAGGAAGTTCAAAGCAAATGCCATGCCCTGAGCAATTGGCCGAGGAACTTGAAAAGTTATACTTAGAAAATTTCAGGACTGAAGGTGATAAAATCCTGTCTCAAAGCCCAGTTAACGCGAAATATGAGAGCAAAGTTGATCCAAAGACACATCTATTAGAGACAGAATTGAATTCCGACGATTTGGTGAAATCAACAAAAAATGTTCCAAAGAATGATTCTAAAAACGCAGATAGCTACAAAAATTATGTCAAGTTTGACAATGACAAGAGAACAGCTTTGATAACGTCTTCAGAGTATGATTTCCCTGTTTTGAGACAGTTTGCATCAATCAGCGGCACAAAGGTTTTGCGAGGTTTTGATAAAAAAATAAACGGCAAGCAGGCATTGAGCTGGTCATCTCGCAAAGAAGCCCATGATCAAACTTCGAAATTGAAAATCAAAGATAGCAGTGCTTCAGAAAGTCAGATTGTCGGTGAAGAATCCCTGCCTTTTACGACAGAAAAAGAAGCAGATTCCAGACCCATCGACCATCTAGTCATTTGTATTCATGGAATAGGACAGAAATTGGGACAGAGACTTGAATATGTTAGCTTTGTACAAGACATTAATGTGTTCCGGAAACTTTTGAAAGAAGTATACGTGCAATCTGACACCCTCCATGAGGAAAACAAGAATTACGTGATAGGGAAACATAGAGTTGGCGGTAAATTATCCAAGGCACACATTTTAGACTATGCGTCTTCTGCCAAAGGAAAAGCAGATCTTGAGACAAATCATCGCGTTCAGGTTATTCCACTTATATGGAGACACGATATACAATTTGGCATGACACGCAAGGATGTTCAAAGACAGGACAAGGGTTCTAAGGATGATGCAGAAGTTAGTCTTGAAGATATTACTGTTGACGGCATAGTTCCTTTTCGAAATGTTATTGCAGACGTTGCTCTTGATGTTTTGCTATACTATCAACCACAATATCACAAACAGATCATTGACGCAACTACCAAGCAACTAAACAATCTTTTCCGAGAGTTTTGCAAGCGGAATCCGGAGTTTGCAAAGAATCCCCGTGTCAGCCTGATTGGTCATTCACTGGGATCAGCTATAGGGTTTGACATTTTGTGTTCTCAAGACAGAAAAGATGCAGACAAGGAAAACTTGCTGTTTCTCGATTTCGACGTTGATATTTTCTTCGGCGTAGGAAGTCCTGTTGGAATGTTCCAATTACTAAAGGGCAACCACATCAAATCTCGATGTGAAAACGGCGAAGAGGCCGACAATGTAATGTCCCCCAAAGCTCAAGAGTACTATAATATTTTTCACCCAACTGATCCAGTGGCATATCGTGTAGATCCACTTGTGCATCGCGACGCCGCATCTTTGCCTCCAAAAACTGTACCGTTTGCTCAGGGGACATTTCCTAGTCACATACAAGAACTTCAGGCACTGTCAGCAAAGTTTGCAAACGAGGCAACAAGCATGTGGAATATAGCTGCAGGTGCTATCCCACTTGCCTTGAAAGCCTCCAATATGGCCGTAAATGGATTTGCCGCTGCACAACAGGACGAAAAAGATGACGTTTACCGAGAAGATGAGAAGACCAAACACAAGGTGAAGGACTCTGAAGGAGAAACAGTGACGTGCGAGAAGACGCCATTTGAGAAACTGTCAAGTGAAACTCAAAGTGAAGTGCGTCAAAAATTGGGTCTATTAAACAGAGAGGGCCAGATTGATCACGCCCTGCAAGTTGGGCCTTTGGATATAACACTGGTGACTGCTATTGCAAGTCACGTTTCTTATTTTGAAAGTGTAGATATTGCTAACTTTGTCCTTAAGAGAATATATAATTTACGTGATAAGTGATGCGTTAGATGATCTATGTAATTAAATTGAATAAGCATATTATTATATTAGAACTTGAGTGAAAATATTTTGAGAAGCTAAACTTGTCAAACAAAATGTAAGACCGAATTGGAATAGCAAATAACAACTTTTATTACAGCGTAGCTATCATGGACTGGGTCCAAAACTTTTGCACTCAACTTGAAACCTACTGTGAGAAATTTTGATTCTACATGCACATTAGGTTGCAATTCGTAAAATTCATGGAAAGTACCCTCGGGTTATTATAGAAAGATGTGTAAAGTTTCTCGCTCAAGTGGCGATCAAAAATATTTAAAAGCTCAACTGCTAAAATTGGAGGAAACCAATTTTCGAAGTTAAACATTGAGTCCCTAATGTGTTTGCCTACTTTAGTTGAAAAAGAATTATTCATAGAGAACGGCAATTGCAAAAGATAAAAATTTTTACATCATACTTTATTACTTTCAGATAAGTTTTGCAAGGCTTTCACAGTTGTAATACAGGCTAGATTGCAATACCGACGAAATTTTCACAGAAACCGCTAGAGTTCAAACTTTTTAATAAAACGAAGTTTGTATATCTTGATCTCTCGTAAAATTTCAATTGTCAGTATTAAACGGAGAAACACACCACGCGAAGTCATAATTCCGATTTGTAGCATCTCAATCAATGCAATCATAATCACAACTCTGTAGCCTACTACCATCTTATAGGAACCAGTCCTAAAAAATCCGCCCGGCAAGATGGGCAATCAGCGCGACATGAAACTAGCCAAGATTTTACACATTGATCGTGGTACACATGATGGCAAGGCAAAACTCGAACATGGTCATTTTTATCAAAAGACTCAAAGCAAATTGAGCATTCGGAATACTTAAGTGATGCTTTGTTCCCACGTATTTTATACACATCATTGCAATCACACACACCCATTCGTTTCTCAAAGTCAAGATGTTTGCAGCTCAGCAAATTATAAGTGAGATACACTCGGACTGGAAAATATCTGTCGACCTCTCTTACCGTGAAACATGACGAAACGTACACTTTGTCCGGGCAAATGCCAGAGTTGATTTCCGCAACATTAACAGAAGGTCGTGATGAGCATACAAAGTCCATTATATTGTCATAGTCAACAACTTCAAACGAAAACGATGATGAGGTGGGCGACGTAGATCGCCTGTATGGGCGCACAAATACTCGTTGAAACAGACTTTGAGATCCCACCTTGATAAAACTAGAACCTCTCGTTAGTGAGCGACGCAAGGAGGTGAATGGTGCAGTATTTGGTAGAGGAAAGGAGGACATTGCTACTGATTTTAAAAGATGATTTGAGTTGGTATAGATGAAGTTAATTTAGTTCCACAATGTCCAGCAGAAAAATAATATTGAGCCTTGAGCTGCTCTCAAAAACAATTGGTAAAATATTTTAATGCCTAAATTCTATAAACTGGCAGAAATAAGTTTTTCGGATTCTAGGAATCACTGGCTTCGAAAATACTGGACAAATGTTGGAGTCAAATATGGTTTCTTTCCCCATGATTGCCTGCCAGGGCAAGGACTACGGAAACCTTTATTTTGAACCTAACCCTGTAAACGTTTTGGCACTTTCTGGGGTATGTAGGATAAATTCCAGAAGCAAAACTATAGCTAATATGATACGATGAGGTACAAAAAAGCCAGAAAAAATTGAAAATTAATGCCATGTAGTGGATCCTAAGAATATGCACAATTTATTTGATCAGTAACGCATGCATGATAAAGTCGGAACCAAGGAAAAAGGTTCCGCGGCGCAAAATTTACTAGAAAGAAACCATTTTATTTTCAAATTCCTTGAGATTAAGTTGAGAAAAATAAGAAACGTTCAAGTCCAAAATTCACAGCAATTAATTTTGAATCTGTCGTAAATTGAATTTGAAAAACAGGTTTTAGATTGTAATGTCGATATTATCTTCATCACAAAAAAACTTTCTTAAAGTTCACGTTTAAATTCCAAATAATTTCTCATAACGCCATTTTTAGCTTAAAGTATTTTACCTTATTAACAAAATATATGGATTAATATTATTTTTCAAGGGCCGGCTTATCTCGACTAACATGATGTTTAGATCTAAACAGATAGAGAAACAAAAAATGTCTTAAAGTTCACGTTTAAATTCCAAATAATTTCTCATAACGCCATTTTTAGCTTAAAGTATTTTACCTTATTAACAAAATATATGGATTAATATTATTTTTCAAGGGCGGGCTTATCTCGACTAACATGATGTTTAGATCTAAACAGATAGAGAAACAAAAAATGTCTATAATAGATCGGAAGA
>JAKVQY010000547.1:0-11812 GCA_030463045.1 Geotrichum macrosporum
ATTATTGAATAGCTAATTTTTTGCAACGTTGTTTTATTCGAAATGGAATCGCTTAATTTTTTGCATAATAGTTTTCGTGTACGCAAAAATTGAAGCTAAATGAGTGAAATTTATATATATATATATATTAGCAATCATTAGGGTATTGGTTTGTCAGGTTTGTAAGAATTAACCATTTCCTTACTTAAAAAGTCTTCCGAGTTTTCCTCGCTTCTTTTCCTTATTTTTGTAGGAAGAACATAGATTATCAGACCGTAAGGAAGCCTTGGAAGCAGAAGCTTGTGGTATTGCTGGTTGTGGTGACTGTCGCTGTCGCTGTTGCTGTTGCTGCGCATCCCGTTTCTGGTGATGCTGCTGTGTATCTCTGTCAGATTCAAACAAATGCTTCGGTGCCCTAGTTTGGCAAGGTAAATCTTCCTTAAGGCTCAAATTTTGACGGCTAGCCCCTAATCTAAAAAGAGATTCAAGCAAACGAGAACCTGCTGTGAAGTCTGTTCCCCCAATAATAACATCCTTTGAATTATGCAACCGAGATAACTCATAACAAGAACGACTCTCAGATGCAGTAAATCCCCCTTCAATGAAAACAAATACGCGCTGTTTAAAGACTTGTGAATTTCCAGTCCTGGCCCATACCGCGCGCTGTCGAGGGTTTCTTAGAGATGTATTGTGATAATCCATGATTGTGTCATCTTCTTCAGTAGGCTGATCCTTGACATAAGGAAAGACGGAAGCTGGAAGAACTCCCCGAATAAGTTGATCCACAATGTTATAAATGCCGGGGACATACCGTGACATGGCAAAATATTCCCCTGTTGCGTGAGAGTCAAAACGTGTGGAAAGCTCTTTTTTCAAAATACGTTCACCTGGAGTGTTTTTAAGTACTGGTGCTCCAAGTAGGGCATATTTATGAATGACAACTAGATCTTCTTGAGATAAACCACAATGTTGGCGTAACTTTTGATAATCTGATTCCACAAGACCACATTTATGCATAGCATACCAAATTATGAGACGCACTCTATCTTTATTGTCTAAGCGTTCGTCAGCTAACATAGCAATAACCTCATCTGCAAGTCCCTTAGGCTTTGTTTTTTTCATCTTCCATAGTACCTGTAGCGCATATTTGCTCCAGTATGGCCAAATCTATCAAATTTCGTTTTTGAATAATAGACATACACTCAGAAGCCATTGAGACATGAAGCGTATAACGAGCACGCATTTGGTTAAACATTGGCAGATTCAACATCATGTCCTTCAAATCGGTGAGCTTCGCTTGCTTTTTAGTATCAGCAAGATGAGGTTTATCCTTTTTCAGTTTGTCTAGCTTGTCACCAAGGACAACGGTTGCTTTTTCCATATGCGTATGCCTTAAAGACACCCACTCAGGATCCTTTTCTGACAAATTGCCTTCTGCTTTTTCATTTTTTCCCATTATATTTTCGGTAAATGTGTAATGTTTCCACTCTTTAATAGGAAGTAGGTCGTATGCAGTTGCTTGATAAGTAAACTCGTGTAGTAGAGGTGCAATCCAGTCAATCGTTCGATCCAAAATTAAAATTACGGACCGTGGCCGGCCTTCACTTGTATCAGGGAAATCAGTGTGATCTCGAGCATAGGGGTCAAGCTCTTCTTGAAACTTTCTAGCTAACATAAATGGGAGCTTTCTGGAAAGTCTATCAGTTTTATTTGCATCGTAAAATCGCATTATAGGATACTCTCCCAGAGTGACAAACTGAGACTAATTGTAATGCCATTTTGTGAAGAACTTGCTGTAGCAACTCAGAACAGCTTCCGTTATAGAATTTTTCTAGTGCATATGGATCACGAAGTGTAAATGTGTGTGATTCTAGAGGGATGAAATCAAGGGACATCTGCTCTAATCGTCGCAAATGTCTTCCAATTGGAGAGTTTTGAATTTTTCTATTGAGGTCACAATTGAACCCAGACATAAAAAAGAGGTTAGCTCCTGCATACCTAGCCGGAATGCGAGTATAATTAGCGGCAATACAATCAACATTGCAAAGAGTAGGCTCTAAAATATAAATGGCCTCTAGGTATGTCTGAGAAGCTCGTCTTGCATCGATAACTTCTATACCTAAAAAATGGTTGTGTTAGGAAACTTTAAAGGGCAAAGACATTCATAGAGCCAAACTCACTAGACACATTCCTGTTTAGTATTTCATTATTATCAATGATGTCCTTGATGAGCCCGCAGACGTAGTGGTCTAGCACAAGAACTTTATACTAGGAAGTTGAAAATTAGCTTATTAGATAGCTATAGATAAAAAAAATAGTAAGTTAGCACTCACTTTACTGGCTGGTTGCACAGAATCAAGTATACGAAAGAAACCTGAATGAATGTAAGTTTGAGATTTAATGAAGGTAAATTTGATCATACTTTTTTTGTAATACTCCGAAAGAGAAGACAAGGACATGATGGGCAATGATAAGTTGGCCGCTCACGAAACCAGTCTTTACTTATTAGCTTGAAGAAGTAAAAGTTCAAAATGAGGAAATTTCACGTAAGAAATAGAAGAAGGCAGAAAAATGAAAGTGCACATTAAAATAGAATGAAATTTTAGATCAGGGGAATGAAATTGTTTTTTCTCTCCCAAGTTTTAGTTGACTATGCACCTCTACCTACTTAGTGATTATTTAACTTTTTTTAACTTTTTTTTAAATTTATCATTAAATTTTTAATAAATACAATTATAACTTATACTACGCCTCATCAGCGGAGCCCTCAGGGGTTTTTGCTTCCTCAATCTCGCCAACATCCTGCTCTACTGGAAGCGCGGTGTAAGAAATAGGATCGTACTCTGAACGAGCATTGTCTCTAGCAATTGATTCATCAGCAGTAATCTCTCTCAAGGAGAGGTCGATTGCCGCGACATTGTGTTGATTCACAAGAGCCCGCTGGCTCTCCACAACACGGCGATGTCGCAGCTTAGTGCGACCTGCAACGGGAACAAATAGTGCAGTGCAGTTTTCTGAGTCAAAGTTAACAGCGATTTCTTCAAACGACGTTGAATGTTGAATAAGTTCCATCTCGTAGTCTTTATAATGCGTAAATCTATAGACTTGATTGTCTTCGACATCCTGGGAAGCATCATTGGGATCGTCCAATTTACGTTTCAAATTCCTGGATTCATTTTCTTTAGCAACAAAAAACGACATCCATTCATCGCTCTCCAAGGAAGTAGGACGAAATATAGACACCGCTAGTGAGTCGTCCGCCATTTTTTTCTATGAAAGTTAATGACTGCATGGAAATGGAATGAAATAAAACGCCATATTTACCTTCTCGTGACTTAGAGCAGCAGACCCTAACATTTTAACGGCCAAATAAGTCAGATCCAGCTGCTTGAAATCTGGTAAAACAGCAAACGATTCAACAGCTTTGAGCTTGTTCTTAGTGGGATGACGAATTTTGTCTAAAGGTATATTGGCAGCCTCAAACGTATTTTCAACAGCTCGCAGTTGAGCCTCTGGGTCAATTACTTTGGTCCTTTTCTGCTGCAGGGAATATTGTCTCTCCGCCTTTTGGCGCACCACTTCTGAGGAAATGTACTCCGTTCTTCGCAAGAATGATACTGCAGGTTGAGCTCTCACACCAGAACTGCTTCCGTCTGGTTCGCGTAACAAAATGCTATCTTTGGGATCTAAAACTGGTGGAGGATCTTGGGGATACACGCCTATACTAAATTAGAAAGAATCAGGATTCTTATTTTTGCAATACTTACTGCTCTCGTCACCACGATCAAAAATTCCCGATAGTGCAGTCATATCTAATGGCATCCCTAGGTCAATATCCAAGGTCATGTTAGGGGGCTGTTTACGCGTAAGGTCGGAAAGATATGCCCAGGAAGTTAATTTATTTGTATCAATGGGAATATCCAACAATTTAGGAGGGCATGGTGGAGGAGGAAGATCGTTTTGATAACGAACTCGCGCAATATAGTCCTGTCTAGATCCTCCGCGCGACATTGTTGATTTCACTTGATTCTCTGTTGTCAATCTCAAAAATGTCTTTGCTGGTGGTAACGTTGGGAATTTCTGAAACTTACGATATTTTTTTTTTTCACTTGAGTTCGCACCTTCCTACCCAGCGCTAGCTATGACCAACTACAATCAAGAATACCAGGATTACGTCAACCAAAGCTTCGGAGAGCTTTCAAAAACCATTAGGAAAGAGTCTAGAAATCTCCACAATAGAATACAGTCCATTATCAGTGATTCTGCGTTTGTCACCACTGTGAGCTCGGCATATAAACTTCCATTAGTAGGTATGTCTTGCACTTCTAAGTTATATTTAATATTAACAAGTGGTGGAAGCTAATGAGCGATGTGGGAGATGGTATATACCAAGCAAGGATATTAAGGAATCTGTTTACTTCAAAAGCACTGATGGTCACAACTCGCAGTGGGACTTTAGCACTCGCAGGCTTAATTTACATATCCTAGATTTGATCCACCAAGAAAATGGCATAGTGGTAGTTGACTCAACTCGGCGAGGAAAAAGAATGCCTGATGCACTTTCAAAAACTTTGCCTATATGGTGTGCTGTCTTGAATACCATTATATTTGGAGGCAATGATCCGGTCGTGTATCTTCCTTCGCATGTCGTCTCACAAAGCGAGCGAAGCCAGATTGAAAGTCGCATTCCAGCATTTGTGAACAAATTCAGAGATGCAGGCGTGGACGTGGAAAATCTTGTTCGTGCCAAAATTAAGAAGCCATTAAGGCCAATATGGGTCACTCCAGACTCATTTAACGCCCGTGCTGTTTTGGAAGTTGATTGGAAAACAAAGCAAGATTTCCATCCTATTGTTCTGTGCACTGCTTCGTTAATGACACAAGATAACACCGATTTCAGACAAGGATATACTTACGTTCAAGGCGCTGCCGATGATCATGAAGAGTGGGCGGTGTTGCTCACCCCAGATTTGTTGTGGAAGAATATCGATGTTCTTGGTGAAATTTCAGCTTCTGATGTACAGTTGCGACTTGATATTGATAGGCTTACTAAAGAGCAAGCAAGCATCTCAGCTCTCAGAGATTCTCAGATAATGTCACACATCAGCCGTATCACGTCTTCAAATTATTGGATCGGAAACGCGTCTGAGGTTTTCACAATAAGAAATGCTGTTAATCAGGTTCAACAGCATTTCAATGTTTTAGTCAGTCTCAGTGATACATTCAAAAATCTTGTCCTGCAAGAAAACTTTCGTCAAATTTCTGTGGTGGAACAAGCTCTTCCATTGGGAAAAAAAGGATCCAAGGAATTACGCATTGTTCTTCCTAATTTAATTAAGCGCATGGCGTCAGTAATTAGCCCAAAATCTAAGGTTTTAATACTTTGTGACACTGGCTCTGATTTTTCAGTGGGAGTCTGTTTAGTCATGCTCTGTTTGTATCCTCCTGAAACTTCAATGACAGCGCGCGATAAAGTTTCTATCCGTCAAAAACTAGTAGTGATCACTTCAGCGAGAAAAGTTAACCCTAGTCGGAATACTCTTAATGCTGTCAATTCTTATTTAATGAGTTGATTCCTTTCATCTAGTATAAATAAATGCATAGTTTTCTCATCTCCTGCCGGACGAAGCCTTTCTAAGATTACGATGTGGGTAAACGTCTTCGGCAGGTAGCATTTCCTGTGTAAGGTTAAAATCTGGCGTAAAATCATTGCTTCCGCCCATTGCGTTAAGTAAAGCTTTTCGATCTCTCAATGTGTCTGGATCACAGTACGTAATTTGGGCATCTACGATATTTTGGTTACTATTGCGAACGTTTGTAGAAGCGCGAGTATTCTCGGTAAGAGAAGAATGTGATAGAGTTGATGTGCTAGAAACTCTGGCTTTACCCACAAACCTTCGGCTCTTGCCAGGACTGGTATCGTTGTCAAAATTCACATCTTGAGAAACACTAGCTGAAATTTTCTCTGCCAGCAAATCCACAAGCTGGCTTGCCTCAGAGTTGAAAGAGCTTTGTTTAGAGCTTGACGCATTGTGAGGCATATTTTCTAAGTTTTCCTTTCCTCGCTCAGCTTCAGCAGAGCGCGATGTGCTTGTAGATATCAACTTATTTTTCTCCTCTTCTAGCTTTGGTTTAACTTCTCTTTTGCAAATGACTCTGCCATTGTAATTAGCTCCGTCTAAAGTCCATTCCGAAGTCAAGGGCACAAACTTCCCCGTCTTTGCACACTCCCAAAGCCATTCGATTTTCACAATTGGCACTTTCCACTGTAAAGCATAGCGGAACTTCTTTGACTGTGGTGTCGCTACAAGAATATCTCGTTCGGGGGTAAAGTTTGGCTGAAAAGTCGCACCTAGAATAGGAATGAGCTTCTCGATATGAAGCAATTCAACTCCTGAAAAACCGGATATTGACACGTCCAGAAATTTGAAATCTAAAAGTGAACGGTTTTCAATATAGTTTCCCCAAAAGTCGCAAACGAGTTCTTTTTTAAAGAGAGAGCGCTCGATCAACCATTCAGTCGCCAGAACGACGTTTTTTTTTAATCCCTTCGTCAAGATTAATTTCTCCGAAGGGGTTATTTTTGAGTTGATAATTACGTGTGTGACTTCCGGATGAAAAATATCCCTTGAACTTCTACCATTATGAGAACGTATGATTCCCTCCAGGTATCTAATCTGAGCTGTTTCGTAGCCACAGAAAGCAAACGTTAAATCTTCAAATATTCCTTTCGCAAAATCAAAGGTTTCTAATTTATCTTTTTTAGGTTCGAGTCGTGTTCGTTTTTTCGCTGATTCGGAATTCACAGCATTAGAAAAACGCTTTCTCACTTTTAATTCAAGGTCTTCATCAGGCTCAAGAGATTCCATATTGCTGTTTTCGCCATGATCTGCCCAAGCCGAAATTATGGAGGAATTTTCTTTCGGGCGAGTTTTAGGGAGAGCGCTTATAACACTCGCCCAAACATCGTCAGACTTCTTTTTGTTCTTAGCCAATATTACTCTTAGCGAAGCCTGCCGGCGGTCTTCAGCAAAGTAATTTGAAGGTAGTAAGGAGGCAGTAGAATCAGGGACTCCACTGAATGCGCCAACCCCCCTTTTTTCTTTAGGTAAACTTAGACGATAATACTTTTCGTCAACCCGCGCGTGACGTTTAAGACAATCTTCCAACCATAAGGGATCCACTAAACACTGGTTCCATTTTATAGCGCCCTCAACTTTTCTTCCTCCACCGGTAGGCGATATCAAGTGTGTGACTTGTCTAGTAAGGTTTTTGAAATATTTACCTCCGTTTTTCTCAATAAGGTCTCCCATTCGTTCGCGCTCCTGAGTTGAGTCTACAATTGATTAGCTACCAGTAGGGGAGGAGCAGAAAAAAAATGTAAACATACCGATGTTGGTTATGGTAATAAACAAACCCTGGAAAGGCCTCGCTAAACCTTTGAGTAAATCGTTCTTCATATCTATATCTTCTCCTTCGATCCATCGATAATATATGCTTTCCACAAAATCAACTGTAACAATGACAATATTTGGCCGATATTTGACTGTCCACGAGTACTTCTGCGTGGTGGTAGAACATGCCACAAGATATTTAGTATGGCCTGTAAGATTTGACGAAAGTTGTCCCCCTAAAGCTGTTATATGCTTGCCTAGTTTTGCCTCGTTCTAAGTAATATTAGCTTTCGAACACGACGATAAATATCAGAGCGACATACTAAACGTGTTTCATCCGGTCCCAAGGATTCATTGTATTCAGAAACTCCTGTTATGCAAAAAAACATGAATCTAAAAGGCTTGCTGTTCGCTTCATCTGAGAAGTCCGCCTTAGATTCTTGCCTTGATGCCATTGAGCTGAAAAAGTATATGTTTTTTTTTTTGCGAGGTTCAAAAATGTTCATAACACTAACAATTTAAATAGACGCGTTTAACAAACACGGAAGTTTTTTTTGTGTCATCAACACATATGATTGTGAGTAAGCAATTGTTTCCCAACCCTGAAAAACTCAAAAACCCTTCTCATCTATGAAATATTTGTTTCGTCCGTAATTCTTAATCTTTTGCTTGCTTATTACTATTATTTTTACTATTTCCATTTCGTTTTTTGAAAATCTTCTGAAGGCCCTATCTTAATACATTATCTATAATAGTGTCGAAATGTCAATTCGCCGTACTACTCGATTTTTTCCGACTCGACTGGCAAATTTTCAACACAAAATTCTGGCCAATAGAAACCAAGCTACATACATTAGATCTTTCACTGCAGCATCACCGATAGAACTCAACTCAGCTGCAGAGGGAAGACACAGTAGAGACGCCAGTTCTTTTTTGAGCATTAAGAGGGCAACTTTTGACTTGAACGTGAACGTCAACATTGTACTTTCGGGACTTAACGATAGCTCTTCTTTCTTGACTCAACCTGGCGTATTTCTGACGAGAAACGATCCCTATTTTGTGAATGATCTTAAAAAAGAACTAAAAGTAAAGCCATTGCCCGTTGCTTCATCTGATTTAGTTCCGTTAATACATGCCCTGGAAATAAGGGATGCAAGCGATGCTTGGTTACAATTTCAGCGAGTTTACACTGAAGAGCTAGAATACGTCAAAGATCTCTCTCGGCAACAGTGGTCTCAGCTATTCAGCTTGATTTCGGAAACTTCACCTAACACTCAAGATAAATGGGCTCGCACAGAACAAATCTTTAACGCTATGATCCGAGCAGGGCATGAATTAAGTCCGAAAGAATTTGCGAAGTTTATTAAGGTTGCCTCTCGTGTTGGTTTGGGAAACGTTGTGCAAGAAATTTGGAATGGAATTTTTCGTGCAAATATTCCTCGGAGCTTAGAGTTGTGGAACAGTTACATGCGGGCAACATGTAATGCCGATGAAAGCTTGTGGTATCGCAGATTCAATGGTGCCGAGTCTAAGAAGCTTCCATCAGACCCAATTGCCACTAATGATGCTCTTAATATTGTTTCCGAAATTCTTGCCGATGGTTTATCCCCCGATACTACTTCTTATGAACTGGTAATTCTTTATTTAGCACAGAAAGGAGACTTGAACTATGCTTCCGCCGTTATCTCAGCAGTATGGGGTATTAAGCTGGAAAATGCTCCGCTAGATGATGGCCAGTCGAATGCACTTCCTTTGGGGTCTTCGCTTTACCCTCAACTCTCAACCCTTGTTTCTATTATTAATGCTTTTGGATCCAACGACCAACTGGTTGAGGGACTTAAAATAATGGAAAAGATTCAGAAACTCTATAAACTTCCACTAAATGGAGACTATGCTTTACAACTTTGGGAAACTATTTTGAAATGGGCATATTTTTCAACTGAGCCATGGGGGAATACCCCAGGAATTGCATTAGACGCCATTTGGACTTCCGTCGTTGATCGTCATAATATAAGCCCAAATGGAAAAATGTTTTACTACAAAGTTCGCAGAGATCTGGCACTGCGTAACTATGATGCTATGCTCGAGGCCATTCCCCAAGTCCTTGCATCACACAATGTGAACAGCAAATCAAATCAAGCGAGTCGAATTTTACATCAGGCCACAAAAGGGTTGGCAAATTCGGGGTGCCTTGAAGCATGCCATGAAGCTTTAGATAAATGGGCATCTCGAGGACCTCATTTTTCATACGTCCGGGAAAAAATGCATAGATACATTGCCAATTCTCACCAGGTAGGAAGACTGACTCCTTCCGTATTAAAGGTCGATCAGTTGGGCCTTTCAGGCCATGTTTCGGAGAAATCTCAACAATTAGTCCAAATTTTGAATAATTGGCAATCCCAAAACACAGATAAGCCTGGTAAAAAAACAAACGCTGCATCTTTTGACATGACCCTCATATAAACTAGATCATAATCGCTGCAAATGAATGTATTGAAATGGCTAACGATAAGAAAATTGGAAAGTGTAACCTTTTAATTCCATGAGTTTATACTCCACAGGGAGTTGTGACAGCATAAATTCTGAAGTAAAATCGATCGTCTGCTACACCAAACATATTTACTTTATTCATACTCTTTTTCCGTTTTGGATCAATATTCGAAACGCTTTTCTTCTCATCATTCGTTCAGTTGATGCCGCATGTGAATTTGGTATAACATTTGTCACTGAGTATAAATTAGCTTCTAAGGGTTAAAAATTTAGAGTTGGTAAATGTCATTAGCTACCATGTAGCGTGAAAGGTAAATCCAACCATATCTAAACCACTTCATCTGAGACTCATGAGCAGTAGTCATAGCAGCCTGCGAAGCGGCAACATCAGCCCGGGTGGACAAAATCAAAGTGGAAAAATCTTCCGGCTTTAAAATTTTGACGACGTAAGAGACAAGAGCATCGCAAACAAATGTGTACTTCCTCCAGACGGGCAAGGACTTTAAAACGAAAATTTTGCGGCCCGTTTTCGTTTTCTCTAAAACTGATCCATGATATATGGCTTTATGGTTGGCATGGCCAGATACACCATTACGATCAAAGGTCAGGATTTTGGTTTCTGGAGAAAGCAAGCCGGTGATCTCAGAGGCTAACAATGTTTTGTCCCAGATAACTTCTTGCGAATCAGGGAATCTAAGGGAGTCGTCAATGATGTGGACTTTGTCAGCAGAAATATTAAAAATATTTGCAGAAGCCCTCAGTTCTTGTTTGCGCGTCTCGCCTAATCCCTCAAAGTCACCAGACGAAAAGCAGATAATAGTCAAGTTGTTTTGATACTGCGGCAGAGAGAGTCTAGCTAACGTAGGACCAAAAAACATAGCTTCATCGTCTGGGTGCGCAATTAGCAACGAGATACTAGAATGTGTCAGCTCCTCAGGCAACTCTAACAAAATGATATTTAGTAAAATAGTCCATACTATTATTGGAATGGCTATTGGCAAAAAGGCGAGAAAAAGAGTTCTTGTCATCGTGCACACACAGGTAAATGTTTTGTTGGTGGACAAGGGACAATTCCCACGAAAACTAAAAAAAAAAAAAAAAAAAAACAATACAAAAGCACAAGAAAATGTGTTTCTACGCACGTTCAACATTATTTCCTTCCCCCCCTACTACAGCACCAGGAATATTTAAATTGCTAAAATATCTTTTTAGAAAGGCTCTAATTCTTCTTGGAACGGAAGATTGAGTAAGCAGCTTTGATTCTGTTTTGACTTTCTTTACTACCACAAGAACTTTTGGTTTTCAAACTTCCTTACTTCTTTCATCCGCCACCAACGTACTTTCAAATGGCTGACTTCATTCGGTGAGCTTGACATGTCGGTTTTGCGGAATCTACAGACTAATAACTTTAGAATACAAATCTTTGGCACTTGCTTTGAAATTACAAGCCGGTATGTTAAAAAAATACGATACCCCCCTGTTGGGTTTATTCTTAGCTACGACTAACACGCTATACAGATATGTTGACCTAAATCCAGTGGGGATGGGAGCGTTTGGCTTGGTTTGGTATGTAATGGCACTTTTTTTCTAAAAAATCTTTTGAACTAAAACTAGACAGCTCAGCCAAAGATCAATTGACTGGGCAAAATGTGGCCATCAAGAAGATCAACAAACCGTTTGGGACTTCTGTCTTATCCAAGCGGTCATATCGTGAACTCAAGTTATTGAAGTAACTTCGGCATGAAAATCTGATTAGTTTCAGCGATATTTTTATCTCTCCTTTGGAAGACATGTTAGTAGTATTAATCCGTTGTCTAGTTGTGGCGAATGTTATGAACTAATACTTTTCCTACCTTTTAGCTACTTTGTGACTGAATTACCCCAAACTGACCTGCACCGTTTATTGATATCACGACCTTTTGAAAAACAGTTTATTCAATATTTTTTGT
>JAKVQY010000548.1:0-11784 GCA_030463045.1 Geotrichum macrosporum
TAGCCAGGTTCAGGGCTGATGGACATTATCAGAAAGGTCGAGAGGAAGCCTTTAGAGAAATGAGTGATGAATGGGAAGAAGATATGGAAAGAGATGAGCGTGTGATAAATAGTTCAATTTTTGATAGTGAGGTAGAGAATAACTCTTCTCTCAAAGATTGAGTCGCTACTAGGACTTTCAGACTATAATTGCTATATATTAAATTTGAGAAAGAATTATTATTTACTTGTAAAGTAGAGAACAACTTTTTTTTTTCAAAGATTAAGTCGCTAATGGGACTTACATACTATATTTGCTATATATTAAATTTGAAAAAGTATTATTATTTAAGTTATAAATATTCGTATTGCTCTTTCGTTACAGAATTCTATTTTTTTTTGTATGCATGATAAATCTCTGTACCTAAATAGGAAAAAGTGTCACAAATTTGTAAATGTCTTGACTTTAAGTGACAGGAAAATACTCTTTTCTCTTATTAATAATTAAATGAATAGCTACTTCTACAAATGTTTACAATTAACGGTATTACGCTTACCTTCATTTTCAAAAGCTCATTGCTGAGTTATAATTCTTTCCAAACCGATCTTCTCCTTCCCTCACCACTTCTTTAATCCATGCCGAGCTCTGCGTGGGTCCTGCAACTGATGACAAGGTGTTTCCAAAGCCCTTGCTACAATTACTGATAGCCGCTGAAATGGGGAATACCCCACCAACTGTGCTACCAAAACCAGACGGCCCCTTTTTAGGCAGCGACGACGATCTAAGCAGGTCAAGTGTCGAGACTGGTTGCGACTGAATGGGATTTGTCTTGGACAATATGTCATCGATCGACTGTGATTTAGAAATGGCTTTAAAATCTTTACAAACTAATTGCCTGTCAGCTGCTGGGGCTCCCGTAGAAAAAGACTTGGGCTCTTCAGCAACTGTCAGTGCTTTAGCAGCAGGCCGCAACCACGGTTGGAACAATGTACTAAGACCATAAGATGGTGTTGGTACAACAGAGGGGGTAGTGAGAATCGTGGGGACACTCATAGCACTTACTGCGCGAACTTGAGTTCCTAAGTTCACTTTAGCTGCCCAATCCTGCATATCAATGTATTTGCCTTCAACTAGAATCATCATACGATTTGACACCATCTTCACTTGCATGGGTCCATCAACAGAAGCCTGACGCTCTGGTTTAACAACTACTGCTGACCCCAGACTGGCTGAAGAACCTGTTGCTGACGACGAGCTCGACCACATCTGCTGCTTAGTGCTAGTAAAAATAGATGATGTAGGAGAAGACAGATTAGATGACGACGACATTGTAGAAGGGGCGGGACTCTTGTAGTCCCCAACTGTAGCGGATCGTATAGGAGTGTCAGGAGGAGTTATGTGCTGCTTAATGTGCTCCTCGCGCTTACGAGCAACTTCAAACGCTTGCATCATCGTAGGAAGATCCTCGGATAGAGTGGATTTCCCTGATGCCGCTGTTGTCGACGAAAACATTGTAGACGTAGAAAGAGTGCGTTTGTGAGCCTGATTGGCTATGGATGTATTTACTGGCGGCGGTCTAGACATGCTCAACTCGTTGGCGTCCCATTTCTCTGCAAGTGGAGGCAATTTATTGCTTGCACTACTATTTTGCAAATCAAAAAATGTGTTTCCCAAAGGCTGGGTGTCTTCCAACGTCTTGAGCATCTGGGAGTCTGAGAACTTTGAAAACATAGACTGCAGATCACGCACGACTTGGAATAGTTCCTGTTGAACAGACTCAAATGGTGCGTTTTCAATTTCTTCAAGCAATTGCATCACAAATTTGCGGTATGTCTCAATAAGCTCATCATTGCGTGACTTATTTCTCGACTCTGCTCGCGCTCCGCTAGATTCACTTCCACCTGGTAGTTTGGAAAACAATCCCGCCATTTCATAATGAATTTTGATCAGAGTGGCACGCGACAGCGCCAATTGAAGCGTAAACTCAAGGTCAGAGTATTTGGATACAATGCGAAATACAATAGTGGTTAAAATAGTCGCCTCATCCGAGTAGTATGCGGAAAAGGAAGTCACCATGCGCTTTAGTCTGGGAATGTTCCACGCATGAATTTCCGCCAAAAGATGCTCAGCACGCTTGCCCACTACGATAGCCACATCCAAATCAAATTGTCGCATATTGTTTTGAAAATCGTAGTTATTCAGCAGACAGAATGTCCACGAATTGGTTTCTTCCAAGTATTGAGTCAGCGTGGACAGAATGCGATATGACATTAAGATGTCCTGAGCGCGATGTGGATTGAGTCCAACCACAAGGGTCTCCATATCTTTATATTGCAGAGAAGCTGAACCAAGAACTGCGAGAACGTGGTCATCGCTGGCCTCGACTGGGCTCATGGATGTTTCCGTAGCCATGACACTGGATCCATTTTTTCTTTCATGAGATTTTGTTTTCGGAAGGTCGCCATAAGCGACAGTCGCAATTTTTCGAGGCATAAATAAATAACTACTGAAAAACGCCGTTTTGGATCGTTGGCATTATGAGAGTCCAGAACAGTCTGGGTAGTCTTGAAGCCTCTGAAGATTCAGGGAGAGTAAAAGGGGAAGGCTTAAAAAAAAGAATTATAAAAATAAACAAATTGGTTTAGTGCAGGAATTCTGCATTGTATGTGCATGTGGGTTAGGGCAAATCTCGAGTCTTTTTACAGTATTGATTTTTAGGAACCAGAAGGTGTCCATACAAAGGCCCCTATACAGCGAAACTACGGGATGTCAGACTCTGTGCCAAGGGCTTTTTGCCTTCAGCTTTATTTGCATCTGCTTCTGTCTTTGCAATGTGGTAGCGTTGTTGACTTTTATGTCTCTACTCGCCCTGACATGGGCAATTGTTAAAGTTTTGTCCAGCCGTTCTGAATTTGAATTTTCACCACCGCTAGATGCTCCGACTCCCTCTACGTTCATCGCCCTTTAGAATGGCTTCGACTATCCAACGACTTCGCTACGTTGATATTGGAATTAACCTCAGTGACCTCCAGTTTTCAGGAATCTACCATGGCAAAAAAGTTCATGACGGTGGGTACATGAAATTGTTTTTATTGCCTCTGATCTAATGAGTACAGACGACCGAGAAAAGGTCATTGAACGCGCTCGTTTTAATGGAGTCGATAAAATGCTCGTCACATCTTCGCATCTTCAAGAGTCAAAACATGTTTTAGAACTTTGCCAAGATTATCCTGGCCTTCTCTATTCCACTGTTGGTGTTCACCCGTGCCACGCTACCGACGTGAGCAAAGCAGGCATTAGCGACTACTATGACCAACTGAAAAAGGTTGCACTGGAGGGCAAGAAAACTGGATTTGTTCGCGCATTTGGTGAAATTGGTCTTGACTATGATCGGTTGAGTTATGCCCCTGCAGACATCCAACGAGAAGTGTTTAAATCTCAGTTAGATATCGCTGTGGAACTAGATCTTCCGCTTTTTCTACATTCGAGAGCTGCCGACGATGACTTTGGGGCTATTCTGTTTCCTTACATTGAATCTGGTGCTCTACCCCGCGGCGGGGTTGTGCATTCTTTCACGGGAACTGTCGAGGAAATGAAGTTACTTGTCTCAAAGGGCCTTTATATTGGCATCAATGGTTGTTCCCTAAAGACACAAGAAAATTTGGACGTTGCTGCTGAAGTGCCACTTGACAAACTTATGCTGGAAACTGATGGTCCTTGGTGCGAAATCCGCCCTTCTCACGCTTCCTTCAAGTACCACCTGGCAAAGGCTACTTCTGCAGAAAGTGGACAGCCCATCAAGAAGCCTGCCGAACTTCTACCGTTTCCTACCGTGAAAAAGGAGCGCTTTGCTCAGGGCACAATGGTGACAGGCCGGTGCGAACCGTGCGCAATTGGTCTTGTTGCTCAGGTCGTTGCTTCCATCAAAGGAATCTCAGTGCAAGAAGTTGCTGATGCTGCTTGGAAAAACTCAGTACACTTATTTCATCTAGACTAATCATCACATAGATTGAACGTATCATAACATATATATTTTTTATACCCTGCTATCTGGCAGTTCCATCTTCCTGAATCTCCTCAACTTTACCAGTCCCTTCCTCTTCTTCTTCTTCGTTACCTCCAGCACCTGAAAGCAGCGAGGCTGCCGCTGCGGAATTGCTCTGGATTACTAACACACCATTTTCATTCGTAACAATTGCGTTTTGACCCAATAGTTGTTGCAAAGCCAAAGATCCGCCGAATGCTTGCGAAGCCAAGTCATGCACTCCCCCGCTCTGGGAATATGATTCGTGATGACCTCCATGCTCAGCACTGAAGTTGCCCTTGGGCTCAGCACTCTCAACAGGTGCAGCCGGACCATCTCCGTTTGCGACTCGCTCAGCAATTAGCTCATACCACTCCTCCTTGGTCTTGCCATTCAAGATTCCGACAATCATAATGGTCATATTGTCGCATCCAATACCGGACATATCTGACGCAGGTGCAAGACAGTTTTCCATAATATTCTCACAAATATAGTCCAGATCCTGCTTTTCAGCAATTCCACGGCGCACAAACTCAATTACATCCTGCGAGTGCATACAATCCCAGATACCGTCGCATGCCAAAATGAGAAACTCGTCGTCTGGAGAGATTTCATGTTCCATAATGTCTGGCAAAGCTGTGACAACTTGCTCCTCAGGGGGCAAGTTCGAACTTCGTTTGAACTCAAAGTCGCCAATAGCGCGCGACAGTGCGAGATTTCCATTAACTCGTCCAGCTTCTACAAATCCACCAGCAGCACAAATCCGAGCACGCTCCCCCTCGTTTTGTGGCTTGTGGTCGAAAGAAAGGGCTTTTGCAATTCCCTTAACTCCCAGTACAGTTCTGGAATCTCCCGCATTTGCAACATAAATTCTATTGTTGGCGATAATGGCGGTAGTAGCAGTACATCCAGAAGGATCTCTCTGAAAATCTGCATCGTGCTGCAGCGACTTGTCTGTAGACAAAAAGCCGTCCTTTAGTGCAGTTGCGTAGTTACCTTTAGCAAAGCTGTCGTGACTTGCCACGATGTGATGAAGGTTTGCTCCGCTGTAAATGGAAGCACGCGTACCTGCTACACGTTAACAATTACAGGTTGTTAAAGGCAATAAGTAAACTCACCTCCATGTCCATCATAGACTGCAAAAAATGATACATGTTCTTTAGGAAGGGCCTCGCGCTCGTCCTTTTTGGGCGCTGCCAAATTTAAATACCTTAAGTCAAGCTCTGCGGCATGAGAATCCTCCATTGAAATCCGCCATCCTTGCATAGAAGACACGCCAAATATCAATCGGTCATCTTGGCCGTGTTCAGAGGTCTAAACTCCGAGTTAGTTACGTCCGTACGAGGGCCTGAGGCCGCCCCTCATAACAATTCTCACCTTATCAGTAATTGGTTGTGACAGAATTTGGCCCATTGCTTGAGAAAAAATATCGCGTATAAAAAGGTAATCTATGAAATGGCAGGTTAAGAAATAAAGACTGGCCGTATGTTTTTGAATGTGGTGGAGGTGAAAATGGAGAGAGAAAAATTAAGGGTAGAGAAATGATAAGGGAAAAAAAAAAACCTTGGAGAAAATTTATGGACACGATCATAGACCCGCTACGAGCATTTGCATGAAATTCAAATGAACAGACTCAAGTTCACAGCTACAGGCATTAAAGTCCATTACATCAGGGAGACTATTATCGTGCCAGTACAGTGTTCCTCTTTTGTAATTTATTTTTTCTTAACTTTCTGATTCAGGCAAACATTACGCCCTTAACAGAAATACGTTCATGTTAAAGCTGCCTTTGTAATTCCGTCCAAAACTTTTTTCATTTCCATTGTTATCATAATGTCCAGGTCTACTGTATCAGCAGAGATCAAACACACTTCAGTGCATGTTTTACCTTATTATTCATTTCTCAGGTCTAGCTTTAAGAAGACGCCAAAGTCCCACAGCTCTTGCAGGTGCGCTTCCCAGCATCGGTTTGGAATTCCTCAATCGCCTCTTTAACTTGAGTTCCCAGATCATGCATATGGAAATCCTTCTGGTACACTACTTCTTTGCAGTTTTGGCAGTACCATCGAATCGAATCTTCAATATCAGAAGGTCTGTCCTGCTCGACAACAATGCCTATTGTGTCAACGTATCGTACCGGATTGTGCGGGGTGTTAGCTATATCAGATATTAGTGGGAATTATATTTTAACACAATGAGATGGAAGCTTACGGGGAAGAAGAAATATGTCGCCTTCACCTATGGTAATGTCTCGGAATTCGCCTTCGTCCACAACCTTCAATGTCATGTGGCCCTTAATCTGTTGGAACCACTCGGGAGTCTGATTGATGTGGTAGTCCGTTCTCGCATTAGGCCCACCCACAATCTACGACTGTTAGAACTAGATCTGAAGAGGTCAATGGGACGCCATCTCACCATGACTGTAAAGCCCCCCCGGTGAATGCAGAAGTTGTTCACCGGAGGTTTTAAGAGGTGGCTGTTCTCCTGCAGCCACTTAGGAATGTTAATAGGATCAGGGAGCATGTTTTCTACAAGTCAATTAGGTATAATAATAAAAAAAGCAGCAGTTAAGTTCACTAAATGAAACTGTTCAACAAGTACTTTTCGTTCTAAAAGTCTCCTGGTCAGCTAATTCAATTCACAAAAAATTCGTGGTAAACCAGGCTCTACATTTAAAATTGCAGATCACGTGATAGTAATTATGAGACTGCATACATTACAGTATTTGTTGTTGTCTTCACCACCAAGGATTTGCCTTCCAAATACCCTCTTCAACCCTTCAACCGCCACCATCGCTCCCTCTGCCTTTTAATTGCTTTGAATTGAGACCTTTTTCAGAGCCCTAAAATATCCCTTTGAACACTCGCAACTACTATACATATTGTTGAAATGGCTCCTACGGATCCCAAGCCAGATCAACTTGAAGATCAGCTCGACAATGCTGCGAAATCAAAGAAAAACGACAAGAAGAAACCAGAAGAAGAAGAACTTTCTGAAGAAGACGAAAAGCTGAAAAATGAGCTTGAAATGCTTGTTGAAAGACTCAAGGTATTATAACAATTACTCGCTATTCTAATTGTTTTACTAATTGAATTAGGAACCAACCACAGAGCTTTACACTCCCGCGTTGGAGTCGCTGAAGAACTTTATCCGCACATCTACTTCATCCATGACAGCAGTACCCAAGCCTCTTAAGTTTTTGAGACCACATTATCCTGGTTTAAGCGAGCGCTATGCTGAGTGGCCTAAGGAGTTGCAAAATCAGCTTGCTGATGTACTTTCTGTGCTAGGAATGACCTATTCCGGTGATGGAACTCGTGACTCCCTGCGATACAGACTTCTTTCAACTGTTGATGATATTGGCAGCTGGGGTCATGAGTACATGCGCCACCTGGCTTTGGAAATTGGGGAGGAATATTCTGTTCGAACTGACCAAGATGAATCTACTGATGATCTTCTTGCATTATCCTTGAAGATTGTGCCCTTTTTTCTACAACACAATGCTGAGGCTGATGCTGTCGATTTACTCTCTGAGGTTGAGTCCATTGAGCAACTCACTCAATTTGTTGATAAAAACACATTTGCTCGCGCTTGTCTCTACATGGTCAGTTGTGTACCTCTCCTCCCCCCGCCTGACGACCTGGCTTTCCTCCACACTGCCTATACTATATACTTGTCACACGGACAGCTAACGCAGGCCCTTGCTTTGGCCATCAGAATCGACAATGATGAACTCATTCGCCAGGTATTTGATGCAACTACAGATGTTCTTGTTCAAAAGCAGCTTGCATTTATTCTTGCCCGTCAGCAATACTGGTTCGAAATTGATAATGAAGAAGTCCAAGCTTGTGTTTCCAATGTTAATCTATCCGAGTACTTTGTGTACCTGGCTAAGGAACTTAATCTTTTAGATCCAAAAGTACCAGAAGACATTTACAAGAGTCATCTAGAAACCTCCGTATTTGGTTCTTCTTCCAATTCCCTCAGCTCTGCCAAGCAAAATTTGGCCACTGCCTTTGTCAATGCATTCGTTAATTGCGGCTACGGTTCTGACAAGCTTTTGAATACCGATGTCGAGAAGCATTCGTGGATATATCAGACCAAAGACACTGGCATTGTTAGCACAACTGCTAGTTTGGGTATGATATACCAATGGGATTTCAACAATGGTCTCCAGCAAATTGACAAGTACCTTATGTCAAATGACAAAAACATCAAGGCTGGTGCTCTCTTAGGTATTGGTGTTGTAAACGCTGGCGTACATGACGAAACTGACCCGGCACTTGCTCTTCTCGACGAATATCTGGATGCCGACACTGACGCAGATCCTCTTTACCGTTCATCTGCGCTTTTGGGTATGGGACTAGCTTATGCTGGTTCTCGTAGACAGGACTTGCTCGAGCGTTTGACTCCTCTTATATCAGATACCACTATTTCAATGGAGATCTCATCACTGGCAGCGTTGACTTTGGGACATATCTTTGTTGGATCTGCTAATGGCGAGATTGCTTCTACCATTCTTGAGACTCTTCTTGAGCGAACCAAAGAACAACTTTCTGACAAATGGACGCGTTTCATGGCCCTTGGATTGGGATTACTTTTTATGGGTAAATACGAAAAGACCGAAGAGGTACTTGAAACTATTAAGGCCATTGACCATCCCATGTCTTCAGTTGTCGATGTGTTGGTTTCTATTTGTTCTTATGCAGGAACCGGCAACGTCCTCCAGATTCAGAAGTTGCTGCATAACTGTACCGAGAGAACAGAAAAGGAAGAAGAAGACACGGAGGCTAATGAGAATGCGGAAGAGACTGAAGCGTCTGCTGCATCTTCTGCGCCTTCCGCTACCGCTGCACCTGAGGCAGACGATTCTGAAGCCGAAAAGCATTTATTTGACAGCCAGGTACAGGGTTTCTCAGTCCTGGGACTGGCCATGATTGCAATGGGTGAAGATATTGGACAAGAAATGGTGTTACGCCATTTTAGTCACCTAATGCACTACGGTGAGTCGCATATCCGCCGTGCAGTACCGCTTGCAATGGGTCTTGTATCAGCTTCAAACCCTGAGATGAAAGTGTTCGATACATTGTCAAGGTACTCTCACGATACTGACTTAGAAGTTGCTGTTAACTCCATTTATTCCATGGGTCTTGTAGGCGCTGGAACTAATAACGCAAGACTTGCCCAGCTACTACGTCAGCTCGCGATTTACTACTCGCGGGAACCAGACTCGCTTTTCATTGTCCGAATTGCCCAAGGTCTCGTTCACCTGGGTAAAGGAACATTGACTATCAATCCTTTTAATACCGACCGCCAGATCCTTTCGCGTGTGTCCCTCGCTGGTCTACTGACCGTTTCCGTTGCGCTAATGGACCCCAAACTATTTATTCTGTCGTCTTCGCATTCTCTGTTATACTTTTTGACCAACGCGATTCGGCCACGCATGCTGGTTACTCTTGACGAAAACCTGGAACCCTTGAAGGTTAATGTGCGAGTTGGTCAAGCTGTAGATGTGGTCGGTCAAGCGGGTAAACCCAAAACAATCACTGGTTGGGTCACACACTCGACACCAGTACTTTTGGGATACGGCGAGCGTGCTGAGTTAGAGGATGATGAGTATAAGAGTTTGAGTCATTCTTTGGAAGGTGTGGTTATTCTGAAGAAAAATAAAGATAGAATGGATTTGGAGTAGACAGATCTTTCGAGAAGAAGGAAGTTATACTGTATCTAGTTAATTCTGGTAAGCCAAAAAGTGTAAAAAAATAAATCATCCATTTGAAAAAAATTCTGGAAGTTTACAAATGTTCATTGGCTAGTACACTTTTATGGTCAATTTCAATAGTTAGGTAGCTTAAGAAAAAAAAGAAAAGGGTCAAAGATCTTCCTACGAGTCTTTAATCAATAGAGGAGTTTGTTCTCGCTATTTTCTAGTCGCATCATATTTTTAATATTTCATAACGACTATAAAGAAACCCTTAGCATTGGATTCTAATTTGAAGGCAAGATCTCCAGTTACGGCATTAGAACTAAATATTTAAACATGATAATAGTGATTTGGAGGTCATGGACATGAAAGAAAGACCTTTGAAACAAAACTGGCTAGGCAAATGCCAAATTACAAAAATCCATGGCCTTGTTTAATAATTGTAGAACGGTACTCATTTCTTTTGAAAAGTAAAAGTGAATATTTATGCTCTTCAAATCTTGTACCTTTTTCCAGCTTTTCGTTTTTTTTCCCGCATTTATTCATTCCCTTTCTGTTGCAGTATTGTTTACTAAATAGCCTTCTTTTTCTGCACGTACAAAAGTGATATCCTGAAAAATAATATTATTAATAACTTTACTCACATCTTTTTGCTTAACCATGTTTCCGGCATTTCTTAAAGGTTTTCCTTTAATTTTGTTTTTCTGGGAGCCGAGTTGCTAGCAAAATATTTTCACGTTAGAAATTGTTAGAATCTCTAGTCCTGGCTGGAAATTTTCTAAACAGCAGTACGCGCAATTTTGAGTGGAGTTATAATGATTTTAACTTCAACCATCACGGATCGATAGCCTAACTATCAAAAACCTATTTGTCATGGGAAAACAAGCAATTATCAGTTAAACTTTTTAATTTCCTTCATACAACTTTTGTTGTTCGTGACACAACCCAATAATCCATCAATTGTTTCACGAGCCTGCCAAATTTTGCAGTTTGATTATTCATATTGTAGTCCTCTAGAAATCCTGTACAGTATGGCTTGATAACACTAATTCTTTCTCAAATTCAAAAATTAGCAAACATAATCTCCAAGTTACAACACTGGCTCAATCTTCGAGAGAAGAGTTCATCTCGTTATCAAAAACAAAACAACGTTTTATGCCCTCATTTAATTTTCTATATTCTTTCCATTTTATCACAAATTTTTTTTAAAAAAATTATTTTTTTCCTTTTTGATCATGTCCATCAACTCTGAAGCAGGCTAACTAGATGTATAATGTTCCGCCAAAAATATTACTTCTCATTAACTGGAGCAGATTCTGAAAAATTTTCCCCGACTGGCTTTAAAACAGACTACCGCGTGAGAGCGTCAGATGATAAATGTTTTGCGTGGAATAAATATCTTTAGTTTCTTTTTTCGTAATAATAGTCAGTAAGAAGCTTTCGTATAGTTGCATGGCAATTGGGTGCACAAAGAGCTCAGGCAGAAACGTAACAATGATTAATTTTCTGTCTCAAGTCGGTAGAAGAACCAGTACACATCTTTTTTTCTTTGTCAGTCTCGTTGTGCACACGAGTTCCTACTGATGTAATATAGTTTTTCAATGGCAATAAATAACAGTAATTCTCTTGCAAATATAAACAGGTATAAGAAGTTGCAAATTATCCTGTAATCAACTCAAACATAATATTAGTACACCAAAAAAAAAAAACTGGTTTTAAGTCATTAGTAAATAATTAACACAAATTGCCCGCATTTGTACTATAATTTCAGAAATGCTTGTTTTCTTTGAAGCTCCTTTTTTTTGAAATTGAATTAGGGGTCATAGCGATCTAGACTTTTTAAATATTGAACTGCCACGCCGAAAAATTAAGAAGTCCTTGGAGGACGTTTCAAGGTAAGTTTCAGCTATTTGGAATTGCATGAGGGTGTTCAATATTTTGGACTTGACTTCCGTTTTATTAATTTGCCTCTTGTATTATTATGTTTAGCTTATATACTTGCTTCCAACGTCACTAATGACTTACTAATAACTAACAATATCCTCAGCTATTTCTTCTTCAGTATTAAATTCATCAC
>JAKVQY010000054.1:0-32981 GCA_030463045.1 Geotrichum macrosporum
GCGGGAACACTGCGTTTGAGTCCTTTAAAAGGCATATTAGGGCCTGTTTTTCTTTCTGATATGGCGAATATCAGACTGAGGAGGGGATCGAACCCGGAACCCAAGGTGACAGACAGGTTACCGTCAACTTACTTTGGTTACAAAGCGCCTTCCACTAGGCCACATCCCTCGTCCTCTCCCTACAAACTTCTTTTTTGTTAGTTTACTTTGGCATTTATCGGTCCTATTTTACTACATAAATAGTTACATAAACGGAAATTGATTTTGCACCGCAACATAGTTGTAGGTGAAAGGCCAAACAAAGTGCAGAAAAATAATATCATTTATAATTTTGTGTGGTTTTCGTGTTATCTTTAAGTCATATTTTATTAATTTCACTTTATCATTTAACAATGTAGAAATAACTCTTTTAATAAGACTGGCATGTAGGAATTAAATTTGTTGAGATTCTAGTTTACAAATTTTTTTGTTGTCGTCACTCCTCCACATAGTAAAATGTTGCCCGTTGTAAAGTATTATTTTGTACTTAAGTCTAATTATTAAAACACCTCTGCCAACCATCAGTTACGTTGCTTTTAGATTGTGATTTATTTTCTTACTTTTATGTATTTTAATTATTAAATGTATGTTTTGCTTGTGCAATTTAGTTAAAATACACATTAGGTGAGGTTATTCTTATTATTATGAAGTTTTTGGAATTATATAATTGCATTTTAAATTTTTCATTGTCAATATTCAATTTTAATTTTATGATGAACTCGGAATTTTGGTACCCATCTGTTTGACGGGATATTTTTCAAATATTAACATAAATACATGGGAAGCCTTTTTACTTTTCTTAAAATGGTCTCTGTGTCATAATTTATAAAGTACATCAATTGAAAAGGCTAGCAGAAGTTGTTGTTATATTATCATCTTCCTGGACTTGTCACTTATTTGGTCAAACTTTTGATTTTATTTTTAACTATCTTTGGTACAAAATAGCTTGTGAAAGAGCTAGGTTGAGGCTAAGGTATAAATGGTTCCCTAGTTATAACGTCCAAACATAAAATTACATGTATTCCATACCACTTACTCAATTGCCTTTGATTTCATTTCTTGAAAAAAGATTACGCTTTATGTAAAGTAAATTAGGTATACAAATGTGGGAATACAACTTTAACTGAGGGCAACATGAAAGATGTGTCACAAAATGTGCAAGTTTAAATTTTACTTTCTTCTGTTTTTTTAAGTTCTCTACTCTTTTTGTTCTTGTGCGATGAAAATGATGTTTGTCTACTTTCCTATATTATTTTCTCTGGTTTCAGCTAATTTCCTCGTTCAGCTTGCGAAAGACTCTTCTGCCGATAAATTTTTTCAGAGACACCCAATTTTGTATAAAGACGTAACTAAAGTTTTTTCATTCGGATCATTTCAAGGGTTTTCTGGCAATTTCGATTTAAAAACTATTCGGCTATTTCAAAATCTCACTGCAGATGTATTACATTATTAGAGCATGGAATCACATATACTAACATTTTAGGTCATTTCTATGACCCCCGACATGCAGCTCACTGCTAGTGAGGAGGTTGAGGAGCAAATTGACGCTCCGAGGCACTTGGCTAGAATCTCGCAAAGGCGTCGCTTGCACTGGGAGGGTTAGCATTTTTTTTTCTTTTAGTTCTGTAATACTGACAATTTTCAGATAATCGCTTTAGATACTTTAAAAGCTTCAGTGAGGAAATAAATGTTTTCATACTTGATACTGGAGTATATAGAGAACATCCTGAATTTGAGAATCGCGTCATTTACAGCATGGACTTTACGGGTGAAGGCGTTGGTGATATGAATGGTCATGGTATTTTAAAATGTTTTCGTGCAATAATTTGAAAGTTAATTTAATGTCTTAAGGTACACATGTCGCTGGGTTAGTCGGGTCAAAAACATTTGGAGTCTACAAGCGTGCTAAAATGATTGATTTGAAGGTCCTTGCTAGTTCTGGTGCAGGAAATTTATCAACAGTGCTATCAGGGCTTGAATATATGGTAAATGAGCACAAGAAAGGTTCAATTAAATCCATTGCAAATTTATCTGTTGGCGCAAGCTTTAGTCACTTTTTAAACAATGCTGTCGACACCGCTATTGACGAGGGTGTGCCGGTCGTGGTTGCAGCTGGTAATGCCAATGATGTGGCATGCGCTTATTCACCTGCTAGTGCTTTTGGAGCAATAACGGTAGGGGCTATTGATGATCGATATGATACAATTGCGTCATTTAGTAACTGGGGAAGTTGTGTAGACATTTTTGCCAGTGGTGTCTATGTTTCTAGCTTGGCAGCACATAAGGGAAACGGATCATTGGCGCTATCTGGAACTTCCATGTCTTCTCCCATAGTAACAGGAATACTGGCTTCATACTTGGCTTCTGGAGAATCTGTCGAATCTGCCATTGAAAAATTATTTGCAGGCTCAACGAGAGATGCAATTCCGAGATCTTCAGTTTACCTTCGGCCTCGTACGATTAACCTAGTCGCTTACAATGAACTCCGACTAAATGATTACTAGCGTGCGAATTGATGATTTTCGACTACTTTAAACTTTTTTCTAATTTAATATTTTCTATTTTAGACTAATAATTTGAAAAGATATAACCTTTCCTCACTACGAGATTTATTCAAGTATTATTTCGTGATTTTTCAATGGTAACTAAAGGTGCTTCCTTTTTTTTGACATGTCATAAAGTTGGGAGGTTGTGAGGAAAAAAAATTTTCAACCACTAACAATCCCAAATATAGACAAAAGTGAGAACAATGTCAAGGCCAGAGTTCACCGCTCCGCCAGAAATCTTTTACAATGAAGACGAATCCAAGAAGTACACAGAGTCTTCTCGTGTTCAACACATTCAAGCCGAAATGACTCTACGAGCTCTTGAGTTGCTGAATGTCTCTCCAGCTCAACACATACTTGATATTGGATGCGGATCCGGTTTGTCAGGAGAAATATTGACTGAAGAAGGCCACTACTGGATTGGAATGGACATTTCGCTTTCAATGCTGGGGAACGCTCTTGACCGCGAAGTGGAGGGGGATTTATTTTTGGCAGATATGGGCCAGGGAGTTCCATTTCGAGCCGGTGTTTTCGATGCAGCGATTAGTATTAGTGCTATTCAATGGCTCTGTAATGCAGACAAAACTGAAAATGACCCCAAGAGACGACTCTTAGCTTTTTTTTCAACATTATTTTCAAGCTTAAAAAGCGGCGGCAAGGTCGTTTGCCAGTTTTACCCCTCTAGCGATAAACAAACAGACTCTATCCTCGGTGCTGCTAAAACCGCAGGATTCGGCGGTGGTCTGGTTATTGATAATCCGGAGAGTAAGAAGAACAAAAAGTGCTATCTCGTTCTCTCGGCGGGACAGTCCGATACTAACATTAACCTTGATGGAGTAATAATGGATGAAGTTCGAACTACAAAGAAATCCAGCAGAGAGACACAGAAGGATTACATTATGAGAAAAAAAGAGCTAATGAGGAAGCGAGGCAAAGTTGTTAAGAATGACTCCAAATTTACTGCTAGGAAGCGTCGTCCAAAGTTTTGAACTTTTCGCCCTTTTCATTCTATTGTTTTGTATTTACTTATTCATATCCTTATATTCTATATTAACTGTATCATAAATGCTTCTATCAAGGAGTTAATAAACTATTATAGAAGTCGTCCTTTTTTTTTAGCTTGTTGTATGGTCAAACCGTTCACTCACACATGTCAAATTGTTTTGTTCTTTTCCATCCGTACGTTTAATTAATTGTTGTTTCTCAAACAAATAAAATATATATAACAGCCATGGTCCATAAGTCACATTGGCAATTGTCTATTCAAAAAATACTTTAACGTCGCTGTATATATGAAAATAAAATTAGATCAGATAAATAAGTTTGATTACTAATGAGGTAGGGTAATAATGGACTGTAGTAGAAAAATTGCCATTCCAATTCCTTGCGCTGCAGGCCTCTCTTCTTTCATCATATATCTTCCTCTCCTCACACAAGTAATGAGAATGAGTACGAATAAATCAGATAATGAGCTAATGAGACAGATTGCTAATTTAGCAGGTATGTATCCATATTTTGAATCCTTGCCTTGTCCTGATTAACCTCATCCATCCGTTTATAAAACAGGTCAAATAAACCGACATAAAAATATTACCGCTACTCAACAGAATACTGTCAGGTCAAACAAACGGTATGGCAATCATATACACAACTATAAGAGAGGAGGATTCCCTTATAGGAAACCAGTTAGGCAACATCATTATTCGTACGACAGTCAAAAAAGCGATATTGTTTCGATAAACGGTTCAAGTTACAAATCTTCATCCGGTGGCAACAAGCTTATAAAGCTAGCAGGTATGCTAATCAACTTAGAATTCAATAACTTCCTACTCGAGAGTTCATTTTTATTTCAGTATTTTCATTCGCTAATTCTTGACTTTGATATTTCTTTTCACTTCACACATCAGATCAACTAGAAACAACCCCCAAAAAAGCTGTCATCGATGGTGTCACCTATGTCCGGAGTAAATCCGGCAATTTGCTTAAAAGAGGTGATTCTGCGAGAGCTAGTAAACATCATGGTCCTTGCCCATACTTTACAAAAACTGGTACTTGTCTTCGTGGTCCCTCCTGTCAGTATGCAAAGCACGATAAAAATCATGTCGCTCTTTGTAAATTTTACTTATTAGGTACTTGTAGTAGGTCTTCTTGCACACTTAGTCATGTCTCGTCTCCATTTAACGTCCCCACTTGTGTTTACTTTCTTGCCGACAAATGTTCGAACGAAAAATGTAAATTCTCCCACGTGAAGCCTGCTAATCCGAACACTGTATGCCGAGATTTTGCTTTCAATGGATACTGTGAAAAGGGATTTAATTGTGAAGCCCTTCATGCTTTTGATTGCCCAGATTTCTACGAGAATGGGCGTTGTGAACGGCTTGCGTGTCGTCTCAAACACAAAGACAAACCCATAGAAAAGCAGCTGAATGTTGTGGACAAAGATGAAGGTACAGTAAATACTCTACAGCTGGCAAACAGTTTGTTTACTCAGCCGGATGATAGCGAGTCCGATTCCGACTGCGAATCATTCAGTGAAGAGAGTAGTAAAAACAATGAGGGTGAGGTTTTGGATGATGACAATGAGGAAGACGGAAAAATCCTAGATTTCATAAAGCTATAGGCAATAAAATTCAAATGGCACTCTAAACATTGGTAATTCCATCAATTCTCCTAAAAGCTGGGTCAGGAAGTTTAACCTTCCCTTCTTTTGTTCATTCCTGCAAATTGAGTGCCTGAAAATGCATGTTCCATAGTTAAACCTTCTGCAAGTTCCCAAACTTGATTCATCTTAGAACACTTGAAAGCCCTTACCCCTCTCAGAAAATAAGAGTAAAAATTTCAGCCCTGCCAATAATTTTCAAGTTACATTTAATAAACATCTCCAGAAAAGATGTTCAAGCAAGGATGTCGCCTATTCGGGAGACATCTGGGAATTCAAAACTCATATGGTTCATGCCATTTGTACCAATTTTTGGCTATTTGTAAGTGGGAACGAAAGGCATTTTATTCTACCAAATTTAAGCAGGAAGGGCGCAATATTTCACCTGAGCTTCAAGAACGAATCAATAAAATTCCATTAGAGAATTTCCGAAATTTTTCAATTGTTGCTCATGTCGATCATGGGAAATCGACACTCAGCGACCGCTTATTGGAACACACAGGAGTCATTAAAGCTGGATCCCACGCCCAAGTTTTAGACAAATTAGATGTGGAGAGGGAGCGGGGAATAACTGTCAAGGCGCAGACCTGTACCATGATATATAATTACAAGGGAGAGGATTATCTTCTGCATTTGGTTGATACACCAGGTCATGTTGATTTTCGTGCGGAGGTTTCGAGAAGTTATGCTTCCTGCGGGGGCGCCTTACTTCTAGTTGATGCGAGTCAAGGTGTTCAAGCCCAAACAGTATCCAACTTTTACTTGGCTTATAGTTTGGGGTTAAAGCTTGTTCCCGTAATTAACAAAATTGATTTGGATCATGCCGACATTGACAGAGCTATGAATCAGATTGAAAGTGCCTTTGAATTAGATAGAAACGATGCCATCTGTATTTCGGCAAAAGTTGGTACAAATATTGAAGCGGTGCTTCCCTCTGTAATTGAGCGTATTCCGCCACCTCAAGTTCATCCTGACTCGCCGCTCCGTTGTTTACTGGTGGACTCTTGGTTTGACACCTATCTCGGTGTGGTTTTACTTGTCTATCTTGTTGATGGATCAATACGAAAGGGTCAAAAAATTGTTTCTGGGCATACCAAAATGAAATACGAAGTTAAGGACATTGGCATCATGTATCCTGATTGGCTATCTACGAGTGGTTTGCGTGCGGGACAAGTAGGCTACATCGTGCCAGGAATGAAGAACAGTATAGATGCTTTTATTGGTGATACGTTTATGAGCGCGGATAAACCCGTGGATCCTTTACCTGGATTTGAGGAACCAAAACCAATGGTGTTTGTGGGTGCATTTCCTGCTGAGGGTACCGAATTTAAAGCTCTAGAAGAAAGTCTTCACCAGCTCACGCTAAACGACCGCAGTGTCACAATTACAAAAGAAACATCCAATGCCTTGGGTCAGGGGTGGAGATTGGGGTTTTTAGGAGCTTTGCATGCATCCGTTTTCCGTGACAGGCTTGACAAAGAACATGGAGCCTCAATTATTATCACTGCACCTACAGTGCCATACAAAGTAGTGTGGAAGAACGGAGACGAACTAATTATCTCTAACCCTGACGATTTTCCCGACCAGGTGCAAATGACTAAAGTTTTGGACCTGCAAGAACCTTTTGCAGAGGCACTCATTGCTATTCCACAAGAGTATATTGGTACTACGATTAAGCTATGCGAGGATAGCCGTGGCATACAACAAAGTTTGCAATACTTGAGCAACGGACAAGCCTTGCTTAAGTACCAACTTCCCATGGCCGAGTTGGTCACAGATTTTTTTGGAAAATTGAAGGGAACTACAAAAGGATATGGCTCTCTTGATTATGAGGATGCCGGTTACAAGTCTTCAAAGCTAGTCAAGCTTGAACTTTTAGTGAACGGAAATGGGGTCGATGCGCTAGCCCAAGTGATGCACCGAAGTCAGACAGAATTCCGTGGCAAAGAATGGGTGAAGAACTTCAAAGAATACGTCAAGAATCAGCTTTTTGAGGTGATAGTTCAAGCCAAGGCAGGTGGCAAAATTGTTGCTCGTGAAACTGTTAAAGCAAAACGAAAGGATGTTTTAGCAAAGCTGCATGCTTCGGACATATCTAGGCGAAGCAAACTTCTCAAAAAACAAAAGGAAGGTAAAAAGAATATGAAGTCTATTGGCAGAGTTACTATTCCTCAAGATGCCTACCAGTCTTTCCTATCCAAAAATTGATACTTCCCGAAATGATTTAGATTATAATAGTATTGTAAATAATAGCACTATTGATGCTTTGCTCTAATGTTTTTGTCTTTTTCTATTGTCGTCCTGGTCTGAGGCACTCTGAGAAAATTGGCTCTTCACGACTTCTTCCATAAACATACGTAGTCCCTCCTCTGGGTTTTCGCTTTTCATGATTTCGTCAATCTTTTGACGATTCTCGGAATCAACCGGATCTTGGTCCACATCCATAGTTTGGTACTGAACCTTTGGCGTAAACTGGTTTTTGCCAATATTACCATTACTACTGGATTCTCCATTCAACTGTTTTAGGTAAGAAATTAAATCAGGATATTCGTCCTCATCTTCTTCCTCAACACGGTCTAGAGCCTAATAACTGTTAGCAAGAGAAAAACAGCTATTTGAAAAGGGAAAGTCATACTGTTTGTCCGGAGGAGTTCTTGCTCCGCCAATCAGCGTTAAATTCTTCAATCAAAACCCGAGCAATCTCAACATCTTCTACAGAGTGTAGCGGAGTATCACCATCACTATCACCAATATTAACATCGCCTCCTTCGCTGATGAGGTATCTAAGAAGATCAATATGACCATATGAAGCAGCGGCATGAATCGGGGTGTATCCGTTATTGTCCTTGTCGTTAGGAGTATGAGCCCCTGACGATATTAACTTTTTAACATATTCTATGTCATTATCAGCAGCAGCAATCCAGATATTCGTAGTTTTGGCCATTTTCAAGTTTTCCTTTCAACAATTAGGCACTAAATCGATTAAAAATATCACCATTAAATAAAAAATTCATTCAACTAATGAATCATATTAGTCACGTGATAATTGCTATGTAAAAGAATTGAAGTAACAGAACAAAATATGAATTTTTAAGTCTCAACTTGTAGAAATAATAATAATACTTTCTCACTTTTAATATATAGCAATAAATGAGATATAAATAAAATAATAGTAAATTGTTTAGAACACAGGCTGGAAACACATTTCCCCTAAATTGTAGCTTTTTACTACCAAGTCAGATAAGAATTGAAGTGAATTTACAAGAAAGTGTAGAAAACTTCAAAAATTTCTCTTCTTTAAAGGGTGTCATCTTTAAAACTACTCATAATACTTGATATATTTCAGGAATAGTATGAAACTGTACTAAATGTAAAAAATGAAATAAGTCATGGTCTTGTATGTTTGTTTTTCCATAAGTGAGAGTTGTTTGTTCTGGAAAATTTGCAAGAATGTAATTCTCCAAGTTGGAACAGTTTTTTATTTCAATTGCCACTCTATAGCAATCTTAACTTGGCAAACAGCAGACCTCAGTTTAGTCAGGGACAGACACAATACTGCAGTCATAGGTCTCAATCGTAAGCTCACCAAGCTGCTGAATGGCTCCTAGAAAAGCTACTGGCCAAAAAGTCCCTAGCCATATTGAAACAACAATCCAAAATCGGGTTATATCACCTGGGACTGCAATGAAAAAGTTCTTACTTTTACTCACATTGCCTAGGCCGTGATGATTCTCTCCGTCAGCTTCCCAGATTATTACGGAAGTAGATATTATAGAGTTAGCAACTAGTGAGTCAGCTTCGACTTTACATTGCAAACTATAACCGCGAATTCAGTAACAATAAATTTATTTTATTAAAACCCTTTGGCTATAGTGAAAGATCTTACAAGTTCTCTCGTCTCAATACGACAAGGCTTAATATCACGCTACATGGAAGGACTTTATTTCACTAGCCTATAGTTTGGGAGGAAAAAGGTTCTTTTTGTAGGGTAAAAAGTGGTATGAAAACATTTGAGACCCAATCAGCTGTGGAAAGACTTTTCTACCAATTTTTTTCTTCTTTTTTCATGTCTTCACAAGAACAATATCTAGACTGCGCTGATTAAAATGTCGTTCCGACTGCTACGTCCCTTCAGCTTGGTGGGTAGACTTGCACCTATTGGTAGCACTCTTGCCAGTATGTATTTTTCTGCTCTCTCGTGTATTTGATTTCTAACTTTTGAAGCTTCTGGATTCAGAGTTTCCTCTAGATTTGCTTCGTCCTTTGATCGTGCTAAACCACATTTGAATGTTGGTACTATTGGACATGTTGATCACGGCAAAACTACCCTGACTGCTGCTATTACTAAGGTATTGGCTTCTAAAGGTGGTGCTCAATTTTTGGACTATTCTTCTATTGATAAGGCTCCTGAAGAGCGTGCTCGTGGTATTACTATTACCACCGCCCATGTCGAATACGAAACCGAGAAGCGTCATTATGCCCACGTTGACTGCCCTGGCCATGCGGATTACATTAAAAATATGATTTCTGGTGCAGCCAGAATGGATGGTGCTATTATTGTTGTTGCTGCTTCTGATGGCCAAATGCCCCAGACAAGAGAACATTTGCTTTTAGCTCGCCAAGTTGGTGTTCAGCACATTGTTGTTTTCGTCAACAAGGTTGATACTATTGATGACCCTGAAATGCTGGAACTTGTCGAAATGGAAATGCGTGATCTTTTGTCTTCTTATGGTTTTGATGGTGAAAACACCCCTGTCATCATGGGATCTGCACTGTGTGCCCTCGAGGGCCGTGAGCCCGAAATTGGTGAGCAGCGAATTCTCCAGCTGCTTGATGCCGTTGACGAATACATTCCTACTCCCCAGCGTGATATGGATAAGCCTTTTATGATGCCTTTGGAAGGTGTTTTCTCTATTCCTGGTCGTGGAACTGTTGCTACTGGTCGTGTTTATCGCGGTCTCTTGAAACGTGGTGAGGAAGTTGAAATTGTTGGCTTCAACAAAACCCCTATTAAGACTACTGTTACTGGTATTGAGATGTTTAAGAAGGAGTTGGATCAGGCACAGGCCGGTGACAATGCTGGCATCTTACTTCGTGGCGTCAAACGTGAGGATCTTAAGCGTGGAATGGTTATTTCCAAACCTGGTAGTGTCAATGCTCATACCAAGTTCCTTGCTTCTATCTACGTTTTGTCTAAGGAAGAGGGTGGTAGACATTCCCCCTTTGGTCTCAACTACCGACCTCAGCTTTTCGTCGGATCTGCTGACGTAACTACAGTCCTCACTTTCCCTGAAGGCGTTGAAGAAAGTACTCAAGTTATGCCTGGTGATAACACCGAGATGATTTGTGAGCTTGTTCATCCTACTGCTGTTGAACAAGGTCAGCGTTTCAATATTCGCGAAGGTGGACGAACTGTCGGTACTGGTCTGATTACTCGTATCATTGAGTAAATGAAAACATTATGTATATATATAAATATATGTCTGACAAAATATTTTCTTGTCATGTAATCTTTGAAATTTGTAACCGTTCTAAGTGAACACATAGCTCATGTGATTGGCTTTGCTACCGGGTCAACTAGGCATAATATCTGTTGTCGCAGGTTATAATTAGGATGTCTTTGAGAAATTCTACAGGTGGCCCACGACTGAGTGAACACAAAAATATATTACGTAGCTAATGTCCTTAAAACCTGCAGGTGTTAGGATAGTGCCTATCACTGAATGGAAACGGAAACAATCCGTTGTCTACCAGCCGTCGAAAATCCCACTCCAGGGCATTTTCAGTTTTGTATGTCCAGAAAATCCAGCCCGATCCTTGATCATAAGCCTCAAGCTGAGACTCAACATACCGACGAGATTTTCGTATGTCATCCTGTGTCCACTTCGTGAAATCACCACGATCTTGGCAAGACCCAATATAATACGAAGAAGCATCTTTTGTGTGAAATGTACCGTCATATCTTGCCCCTCTCCCAACTCCATTTAACCATTTAGTGCAATCTGTTAAAGCAGCCGAAAATTCCCCCGTCACTCTCCAGTGGTATTCAGATTTGGTTTGTCGTCCGATATTACAAGCAGTGGAGACATGATCGTCTATTGACCGGCTTAGCTCTCCAGGAGAAAATACTTGATATTGATGATGATCTAAAGTGACGAACCAGTAATTCGGGAGTTGCATGAAGTTGTTCCAATAATTCAGAGACTGGAATGAATCATGGAATGTTACTCCCATGTTAGAACCGGCATGTCTGACGATGTCATATCCTTTTAAAAAGAAATCTTTAATGCCGCCCATGTCGAGTTCCGGTCCTAACGGTTCATTGAGAAGTTCAATTGATGTTACAACTCCTGTATAGTTAGAAGAACCGTATTTTGTTGCAATATATTGCAATACTTGAAGTGTTGTTTGCACATTGTCCCCTGTCTGCCATCCAATTAAATCCCTTGTTCCAGAGTTATCAAATCCATTTTGGGATCCAGGTGCCCCGTGTAGGTCAATCCATACTTTGATCCCGGCATTGCGAGCCCATTCTATGGCTTGGTCTAAATAATATTCCTGACCCTGGACATAAGGGTCGCTATCAAGTAAATGAAAAGCCCAGTATCCTATTGGAATTCTAACGTGGTTCAATCCATATTTTGCCATTGCCTTGAAATCATACTCCGTGTACCAAGTTGACCAATGATTTTGTAAACGATTATGAGCCTCCTGTTTCCCAAGACGTTGTGTGTAGTGATATTCATCGACTGGAGTTTGTGATTCATCTGAACCAAAGGCCTCAAAAAGAGATGGCGTAATAAATCTAAAAATAAGTTTAACGTTCGCTCAAAGAACTTTATGCAATACTTACGGTTCTAGGACAAACCACCCTCCGAGGTTCACACCTCTCACTTTTTCAGAACCATAGTCAAATCCTGGATTGGGTTCTCGAGGAGATAATTGCCTTCTCTAAATTTTAGCCCTGACTTACCTTCACTATAAGAGAGCACTTACAAAAGAGGTCTAGCCTCTAGGAATAGAAAGGTATTTGTTAATAGAAGTAAAGATAACAACATGTCGTTACACAGCTTTTTTCTCTTCCGAATCCGAATTCCAATTATCAGAGGTTTGATAGGCACAAAATAAAATGACGGCAAGAATTTCTAGAAAATATCGAGGAGCAAGAAGAAAAAATTTATGAATGTTACCCATATTTATATAATATGAACTTTTGTTTCCAGATTATGATACTTCTCGGTGCTTGTCTCAAACAAATTTTCCTTTTGTGCTACTAGGTTTTATGTGAAAGATCAGTTTTTTAGGCGTTGACAACTTTCAGCACAAACAGAAGCGCATTGATTTTAAGGCGGTTAGTGGCAATTTGCTTGATGCAGAGGAGCCCGTGAACTTTTACGGCTCCAAGCTTTGATATATCACATGAAAGAAAATATAAGGAGATTTATAAAGGGCAAGTACGCTGAATAAAACAGACAAAAAATGGGCTTAAAGAAACAAGGCGGGCATAAACTTATCCCTTGTGACAAGAGACGAAATTAAAAAATTAAACAAAATTTTGGTACGTTTTATACAAAAGAGAAATATATAATGAAATGATTCTTTATCTTCTACGCGCGGGTGTCAGTTTTTTGCCCACAAGTCACAAAACACGAAACTTTATGTCCCAAAATGTCTAAACAAGATTCAGCACATTAATCTAGGAACCGTTTATGGCGGCATTTAAAAATCTTCAGGTTCAGAATCAGTCTCACTGTCATCAATTCCATCATTCTCAGAATATTCATCCGTTTCACTACTCTCTTCACTTCCAACAGTAGCACCCACTTCAACTAAATACCCAGCTTGCTCAAGTTGGTGCTTCAAAGCACTTGTCATAGAAGTATGACAAGCAGCAAAGACCATCGATGATGCAGAGTCAAACAAGGGCAGGAAATATTTCTTGAAGCAACTCTCCATCTCTTTACTTTTAATAGCCTGCACACGACTCAAGTGTGTTTTTAAATGTCCCCTCTCACGGCCCTTTAGACTGAAGTTCAAATAATTATTCGCCGCTACCAGACCAGCATTCTCGCCACTAGTAGCAGCCGAGTGAACGATTGAGTTTTTGGCCCCTTCAAGGAAATGAGATTCGATGGGAGTTTTTCCGGAGGAAAAATCAGTCACAAGCTGCTTGCAAACTTTAATTGCTTCACCCGCATTAGTTCCTCTGTATATATTAAGTTTCAGAAGGCCTTCTTCAACACTCAAGTAGATGCTAGCTCCGTATGCAAGGCCAGCACCACGAACTCCTCGCCACATAGGGCCTTCTACCGCTTGCAAGAATTCACAGCAAACTGAAATTGCGGGAATATCCTCATGTAAAAAGTCAATTGGCCCTTTTCCAACAATGTATACATAAGATGACTCCGAGCTGGCCATAGGAGTAATTAATGCAGTTTGGGACACAGTAATACCTTTTTCAGATCGTACATCTCGAATGAATGGAATTTGATAGTCGCTTTCGGATGTCAAACTTTGGTCAGAAAATGAACTCCAGGCCTTTACTGGGCTTTTCAATTTTCTAATATCGCCGGTAATCAGAACCTTGATATTCCTGGAATGAACTAAAGATTTTCGAGCATTTTCAAGTTTTGATCGCAAATTAGACAAGCCTTCTCGTTCTTCTAGCGAAGTCTGCAAATTCTTAAAATATTCGTCTGTCTCAAAAATGTCAGTTGCTTTCCGAACAGACCTATTTGTCAAAATAGTTCTATTAAGAGACGATCGAACAACAGCAGAGCCGCTGCGCTTTCTTTCGGACAAACCATTCATGTACTTGTCCAAAATAATTTTCAAGCGCTCGTCGGTGAATTGCGCTCGAGTAAGAGCATTTTCAAACCACTCAATCGCAAGATGGTATTTATCACACCTAACTTGCAGTTGATAGGTAATATAATCATCAAACTGGCCCGAAACACCATAGTCTACATCATCACTCAGCGTGTCAGCTTTTAACTTTTGGATAGCATTTTCAAATTCCAAAACAGTGCCATCTTCTAGCTCTAGAGGGAGAGCAAAAAGCTCCGTAAAAAACACATCTACAAGAGGTAACAAATCTTGCGTGATGTCCCTAGTAGAAAGGAGAACATAAACTGTGACAAACTGAGATGGAAAATGCTCAAAATGAAGATCAAGATGAAAATTCATTGGAGTGTCTTCATCGACGAGTTTTTGAATTTCACCATTAGCATTTGAGACACATCGCTTGGCAGTTCCTACAGCGCCCATAGCAGTCTCGATGAATTTGATCTTTGATATATCTGGTGCTTCAAATTGATCAAGAACAGATTGTGGTACAGGGGTATTGTTCTTCGCCTGCGCTAAGTTCAGATTTTCTTGAAGTTTTTGCAATCCGTCCACTCCATATTTGCTTCTAAAATATTCTGTGCGCTCTTTATTTTCAGCCTTTTGCACTTCGTAAAGGTTTTGAGAAGGTCTTCCTAAGACTGAAACAGAAGGATTGTCTACCAAATACTTTTCTAAAACAGAAAGCCATTCACTTTTCTTCCAGGAGGCTAGAGCTGTAAATCTGTCTAAAGTCGCTGTCCAGCTCTCAAGGTCTGCCCCATTCAGATCACCATATGTGAAACTAGATATGGCAGTTTCGGCGAATCTGAAAGGATCTATTTCAACATTGAGAATAAGCTTATCCTTGGCACGTTCCAACAGACGACTGATTTGCTTCATGTCAATGGAGCCCTCTTCCAAAACAGTCTTCAGCAGCATCAAAATATGCTGCTGTGCTTCGTGGAGTCGCTTGGTAGGAACACTGCGTCTATCTGTTAGCATAAAATAATACAGTGCCAGAGCAATTAACTCACCTTGAAAGATACAATGAAACTCCCAAGTCTCTGTATTTATCTATATAATAGTCAACGCTCGTTGCCAGAGGATCCGAAGTTTCAACTAATGCACTGCTGAGTTTTCCTATTCCCTCTTCAGTGAGATATTTCAAAAGGATTTCAAGAGCAAGTCCTTCCCTATCTTCTGAGATCTTGGGACCAATCCAGCTTATAAGGGCCTCACCAAAAGATTCATCCAGTTCAGGAAAATCGATGTACTTAATTTCGCTCTTTGCCACATAAAAATCAGGCTCAGTATCAGCAAACGGTCTAACTTGATTTCCAGATTTAGTCTCTAATTCGTCATCAATTGATTGCAGAACATTCAAAAAGGAATCAGAATCAACATCACCAGAAACAATGATGCTCAGATTTGAAGGCCTATAAGTTGTTTTGTGAAATTCCTTTATCTCCTGGTTAGTCAAAACACGAAGAGCGCCCATCAATCCTCCAGTCTCCGAAGAATATGCACTTTTGGGTCCATAAAGGGCTTTCTGTAGGGAACCTTGAATCCTTGAGGAAGACGTGTTTTCAACTCCTTGCATCTCAGAAAATACTACGCCTTTTTCCTCCGCATTTCCGTCAATGTGATAAACTTCGGTAAGGCATGCTTCGTCTGTCAGTGTAGGATTCACGACATGGTCAATGTACACAGGCAAAAGAGCCTTGAAACCTTCCCATCCAGCAGTACCGAGAGTATATACAGTTTGATCCACGCCAGTCCATGCTTTGGTACTGGAAAGCATTTTATTTCCTAAGGTATCAAGCAGGCCTTTAAATGGGTAACTCTTAGAGCCCATAAAAATGAGATGTTCCAGAGTATGAGGAGCACCAGAGTCATCGTGAATTTCAGAAGCAACAGCAAAGTAACCATTGACTATGGGGCTCTTCTGTTGAATCAGAGTGGCACTTAATCCTGTGCGTGTGGATCGATAATATTTTATTTGAGCAGGGCTGTACTCTACTTGAAAGCTTCGCTGAAGCTGAAACGGATGTCGCGGGTTAGCCATTATTTGCTTTATAGTAATTCCTTTGAGTGAGGGCAATTTTTCTAACATGTGTTGGGAACTGTAGCTTGTATTTTATTTTATTTTATTCAATTTTTTTTTTAATTCCAGGTTTAAGGGCAAATCAGTTTCTACACTTTTATTTGTTTACTTGGTAAAGAAATATGAGCAACCGAAATTTAAAAATTGAAAAGCCTTTAAAGAGCTTTGCAAATGCAACCATTAAGTGCAAAGGAGTTGTACGTTATAGTATATTGTTTGGTGAGTGATAGAACAGAACTGATTGCAGTAAGCTTAGGCTACGGTATATGGACAATGCGTGTTGAAGAACTATACTTCAACCAGTAAAGACATGTGTTTGAATGAGTTTCTACAATTGAAGAACTGCGTACAAGGAAAAGTATGTTTTACAATCTTCCTAACTAGTATTTGTTTCTAACATAATAACTGAAAAAAATAGCTGGGTAAAAAGTGGTAGATAGGGAGCTGCTCTCTTCATATCAGCGCTAAATATTACATTCACAAATGACACTGATATAAGTAGAATGAGAGGTGGGTCTGGCTTAAGGATGCCTCAATCACTTACTTCTCAGACTGCTGCATACCATAATTATAGCATATCTCTGATTCAATACTTTCAAAGTCACCCTTACAAAGGCGGAGCCGCTTCCGCTCATATCAAGAACATGTTCAATATTTTTAGACTATTCTCGTGAGTTTTACTCGGTGAAGTAAAACGTCCTCACTTCTCAAGCAATGCTCTAGATTAGCTCTAAACTAAATCCCAGGATTTGAGCTAGAATTTACAGACCTTATCACAAAATAGGGTATAACCCTATTTTGTGACGGCTGTTTCAAACTAGAAAATGTAGTCTCACATATACTAGCCATTGTCGTTTATCAACTCGAAACCAATCACCTATTCTTTCTTTTGCTTCAACCACATTCGCGGAACTTTTGACATTAAACGGAATTAGCAAAATAAAAATGGGTCGTCTTCACAGTAAAGGAAAGGGAATTTCGTCCTCTGCCACTCCTTATTCTCGCCAGGCTCCAAGCTGGTTGAAACTTACTCCTGACTCAGTGGTGGAACAGATTATCAAGAATGCACGAAAAGGTCTTACTCCTTCCCAAATTGGTGTTATCCTTCGTGATTCTCATGGGGTTTCTCAAGTAAAAGTTGTCACCGGTAACAAAATTCTCAGAATTTTGAAATCTAATGGTAAGTTGTTTTGCAAATATTTTGGGTGATGTTGTATGGGTGACTGGAGTTGCCTGTATTTGAGCAGCTCTTGTTCTTGTACATGTAGCTTATCTTCTGCTAGACGTACTTTTGTTAGGTCGTATTAGCTATGTTGATTATGTCGCTATACTATATGTACCTCTGCTTGGTTATTAATTTTCGAATTAAGAAAGCTGACAGAGTGGCATTTTTTAAATAGGTCTCGCTCCTGAGATTCCTGAGGACTTGTACCATCTTATCAAGAAAGCTGTTTCTGTCAGGAAACACTTAGAGAAGAACAGAAAAGACAAGGATTCCAAGTTTCGTCTCATTTTAATTGAGTCCAGAATCCACCGTCTGTCCAGATATTACAAGACCACTAGTGTTCTTCCTCCTACCTGGAAGTATGAGTCTTCGACTGCTTCGGCTCTTGTCAATTAAAAAAGTTATATTTTTGAAAATAGAAATTTGGTTTTATTTATTAATGAGGTTTATCTAAGAATTTTTTTGTAAACTGTCTAAGTAAAAGTTTCATTGCAATATACGGATTACCACTTGTTCTAGAAAACTTGGGTTGAAATTTTTTCCTTTTCAGCACAAGTATGGTTTTCTCCCAAGGAGTGTAGATAAATGTAAGCCGAAATTTTATTTCCTACCGCCGAACTAGAGGCTCACATTAACTTCAGTTGGAACTCCATTTTAAAAAAGCTATTAACATTTTCTAAGCATGTCAAGAGTTGGAGTATTGGTATTAGGTCCTGCTGGAGTTGGAAAAGTATGATGGTAACTCTTCACCTTTGCTTCTTTGATAGATGCTAACTTAAGACACATTAGAGCACCTTTTGCAACTCTTTAATCTCATATATGCAAACCGTAGGGCGAAGAGCCCACATTGTTAACCTTGATCCCGCAGCTGAACCGAGCTCTTATGAATTTACGGTGGATATTCGAGATCTGATATCTCTCCAGGACGTGATGGAAGAAATGGAATATGGCCCTAATGGAGGACTAGTTTACTGTTTCGAGTAAGCCTTTTATTCAGCTATTTAATGAGTATTCGATACTAACGAAGCTAATTGAAGGTTTTTAATGAATAATTTGGACTGGCTAGACGAAGAAATTGGTGATTTTGAAGACGAATTTCTAATCTTTGACTGCCCTGGTCAGATTGAACTGTACACACATATCCCCATTCTACCCTCTATTGTTTGCCATCTGACACGACACTTGAATTTCTCGCTTTGTGCAACCTACTTGCTAGAAGCTCCTTTTGTCATAGATAGACCAAAATTTTTTTCAGGAGTCTTGTCTGCTATGTCTGCTATGATTCTTCTGGAAACTCCGCACATCAATATTCTGTCAAAAATGGATCTGGTTGAAGATTCTAGCAGCACTAGTGCTACCAATACATCTGACCAAGACGGTGATAGTAGTCGTGTCGTGCCGTCATCTATCACCGGTGGTACCGTAAGTCGGCGTGATCTAAAGCGATTTTTGAACCCTGATCCACTCCTTCTAGCAAATGAGGCAAATGCCACTATGAACCCAAAATTCCATTCTTTAAACTCTTCAATCGCGAATCTTATCGATGATTTTGGGATGGTCCAGTTCTTGCCTCTCAAGGCTCGTGATCCTAATTCTGTCTCCACCATTTTATCTTATATTGATGATGTCACTCAATGGGCGGAGGCTCAAGAGCCCAAGGATCCAAAGGAAGATCTTAATGAGCCTGATGATGACATGCCCGAAAATATTGATTTCTAATAAAAGGAATAAAACACGAAATAAAAAACATAAGACATAATAAGGTGAATATAAAATTATTTCTAGAAGGCAGGTAGGGGTATGAAAGATTATTATGGTTGTGCAGAATAGCAGAATAAATATGTATAAGCAATTTAAAACTCAAGGTGAAGCTTTTGTGACCTTGGACGTTATCATCGATCCGGAAAGTTTTGGCTGCGTAGTGTTGACAGATTTCTTTTTCAAGACACTTAATGTCCGTCTTTTGTTTGTAAATGCACCATTTATACTTGGGGCTACTGTTAAAGGAACATAAGAAACTTCAGATTGCATGGAAATGACAGTATGGCTCGAATCATAAACATCGGGCTGGGGTGATGGACTTCTTGATAAATCAGAAAGAGAGTCTTCGGACGAGGATGATGAGGATGAGGATGAGAGTTGTGTGAGAAGCCCAGGTTCTTTCTGTATGACAAAAACATTTTCAATTCCAAGCCCAACACTTTTTGTTCGTTGAGCAAGTGTAGCCATGGGTTTCTTCTGACTTCTACAACTGTCAGACACGCTTCTGCTGGCTTTAGTAGATGCTTGCTTTTTGTTCACCTTGAGAGATGGAAATCGTTTCTTCTCTGCTCTTTCCAAAGCTTGCTTTTGTCTTAGTTCCTTCGCCATTTCCTTTGCTGCAGCCTTTGCTTTGCGTTCTTGAACTTTCTGCTCTTCAAGTTCAGCCTTCTCTTGCTCGAAGTCGTTGAGAAGTTGGGGAATTATTTGGCAATCCCCCTTGACTACCAAGTCAAAGCAACCTTCGAATTCTCGTTTTGAAATTTGAGGCGGGTCATCAATATTCATCCACACAGTTGCTCCCTTAGCTGCATGAACAGCTTGGGCCATTTCACGAACCATTCTTCGAACACCGGGAATCTTCAGCGTGGTTCCCACAACAATTAATCCGTCAGGCCGGGAACTCAAATCTATTTCCGTAACCTTTCCAATAGCATCTGCATCGGGGTTAAATTCGTTATAAAGAACAACTTTAGGTCTTAGTCGTCCTACACCCTGGGATCTCTTGCCAGCAATATTCCTGATATTCTCCATTTCTACACATTCCGGGCATTCCGGTACGGTTTCACATCCATCGAACACTTTAGGATTGAAGTCACTCGTCCAATTGCATTTAGAACAATTCATTGCGTTTATAGTTCCATGAAGTTGCACAGCTTGCGGCCACGGGGCTTCCAAGGGCGCCTTTGTGGCCAAATGAGATAATGAAGTATCCAAACAATCGATGTTTTGTGTGTAAAGTCTAAGCAGTCGTTTATCCTTGGATATTTCGTTGATACAATTATGAAATGGTGTTGCTTGAGTATTCGAGCATAGTCTGTGAAGATCACAAATAGTTGTATGAAAATTGTGAGTTGAAGTTAGGTCATTGTAGACTACAGAAGCATCGAACATTTGCTTTCCTGAAGCTTTCAACTTCAAATCGTTCTTCAATAACGTGAAAAGTCCAGTTGTAGATCGAAAATCTGGGATTCCGGCAGACACAGAGATACCAGCTCCTGTAATAACTACTAGCTTCCTAGAGTGTCTGAACACATGGTGGAGAAAAGCAATGTCGGTCCTGCAAACAGACGATTCTTGTAAAAGGTTTCTGTTATACGTTCCAAGTGTCTTGAGACATTCCAAGTCTAGAACTGCTTCCGCAGATTCATTTCTTTTGGGAAGTTTGGGTTTCCTAAAAGAAGGAGTCTTCTTGGCCTTTTTCGCCTTGGCTGAAGGTTCTTCCTGTACTGATGGTTCAGGAGTAGCTAACTGGATTTCGGGCAAATTTCTCGTTGCCTCTGGGGTTACCACTAAATCCCCTGAAAATATTTTTTGCCTTGACTCATTTAAACCAATGGGGGCCTCAAGTCCAGTCCCAAGTTCCAGTTGGTCCGTAGTGGTGCAAGGGATTGTACCTTGAGAAGTTGCTCCAAAAGGACTTGCGTAGCTTGAGTGACTTGAGCATTCTCTAGAATATGGCTGAAAGTCGGTCAATAAAATTTTCATAGCTGGTCTATATAACAAGCGTTTGGTAGACTTAAAGGTGTTGTACACGTTTGTTTTAATATATAAGAGTTACCGTTCTTTTGAAGTCTGCGTGTTCGAAATATGTAGGAAAGTATGGAGTTCCAAATTTTGATACGCACAAGAAAAATGGTTCTTAAATATACGCATAAAAAGATATGAGAACGTTATGTAATCATTTGATAATTAAAACAAAAACTAGAGTAAAAATATTCTGCTACATGAATTAAATGTGTTATGAAGTCTTAGTTAAAACTATTAAAACTATCTTCATCTTATTTGATAAAAGGCGAAATCATTGATTAGGAAAAGACACAAAACACCATAATGGTTCAAATTAGTGAAATTAAAGGCAATTCGCGGGAAAATCGTACCGCGACTCACACTCATATTCGAGGCTTGGGCTTAGATGAGCGTGGCTTTGCGAAGGCAGTCGATGGCGGATTTGTCGGCCAAGAATCGGCGCGTGAGGCTTGCGGAGTAGTTGTGGATTTGATTAAAGCCAAAAAGATGTCTGGAAAAGCCATTTTGCTTGCTGGTGGGCCAGGCACTGGTAAGACTGCACTTGCTTTAGCTATTTCACAAGAACTTGGACCGAAGGTACCATTTTGTCCCATTGTTGGTTCAGAGATATTTTCAGGAGAGGTGAAGAAGACGGAAGCTTTAATGGAGAATTTTCGACGAGCCATTGGATTAAGAATCAAGGAAACGAAGGAAGTTTATGAAGGAGAGGTTACTGAACTTACACCTGAGGAGACTGAAAATCCTTTAGGTGGATATGGAAAAACAATCAGCCATGTTGTGGTAGGACTAAAGAGTGCTAAGGGTACAAAACAGCTGCGATTAGATCCTAGCATATACGAGAGCATTCAGAAAGAGCGAGTTGCTGTGGGTGACACTATATATAATGAGGCAAATACAGGTCCTGCCAAACGCGTTGGCCGATCTGACGCTCATGCAACAGATTTCGATTTAGAACCTGAGGAGTACGTACGGCCTACGAAAGGAGAGGTACACAATAAAAAAGAGATTGTGCAAGATGTTACACTCCACGATCTTGATGTAGCCAACTCCCGACCTCAAGGCGGGCAAGATATCATGTCTATGATGGGACAGCTCATGAAGCCGAAAAAGACTGAGATAACGGACAAGCTTAGACAAGAGATCAACAAGGTTGTACAGAAATATACTGACCAAGGAGTTGCCGAACTGATTCCGGGTGTTCTGTTTATCGACGAAGTGCATATGCTTGACATCGAATGCTTTACCTATCTGAATCGTGCTCTGGAATCAACAATTTCTCCAATTGTCGTTCTTGCGTCAAACCGTGGTAAGACCACAGTTAGAGGAACGGAAGATATTCAAGCTCCTCACGGAATACCTACCGACCTTGTTGACCGTCTTCTAATTGTCCGCACTCTTCCTTATAACTTGGAAGAAATCCGAACTATCATTGAGAAGCGCTCTATTCTTGAAGAATCTCCCGCCACTGCGAAAGCCCTTAACAAATTGGCAGAGCACGGAAATCAAATTTCTCTTCGTTATTCTTTGCAACTTTTGGCGCCATCCTATATTTTGGCGAAGGCTAGTGGACGTACCGAAATCGATGTAGGTGATGTTGAAGAATGCGAGGGATTGTTTTTGGATGCTAGGCGGAGTACAAAGATTCTCCAAGAAAATGAAAAGTTTCTGGCTTAGAAGTATTTATGCTGTATTTTGAAAATATTGAATGGATCTAGCTCGAGACATTGAGAGAAAAGGACGCTCGACTTAACCTTAGTCGGGAAATGGAAGAGATTCCTATGAAATACGTAGCTATTTATTGCTTCAGTGAGCAAATAATAACTTCAAATGTACACTATAATTTCAAAAATAAAAAGAAAGGAATAATTGAGCTTAGCAAAGTGAAAGTTAAGCGAAGCAGATATCTAAATTATAAACTTAAATTAATTCATCCCCCATCATTTGTGAGGTGGAGAATAACTCTTCTCTCGAAGATTGAGTCGCTACTGTGACTTTCAGACTATAATTGCTATATATTAAATTTGAGAAAGAATTATTCATCCCAAATCACGCATTTAGTTCCTTCACAGTCAAGTTAACATACTTCTACCAAACTCTTGGCTCTGAGAATATTGAGAGCCAAAATCCGTCTGTAAAACAAGTCAAATTTATTTAACATAGACTTTCGTGCATGAGGTATGGTGGCCATACACATAATGGCCATAAATATCGGAAACAGAACAGATCTTTCAATTTATGTATTTAAAGCGACATCTAAGAATTGTATTAAATTTGTAGCAAGGATCTGCATATTAAGACTAACAGCATTAAATCGTAGTACAAATTCTGAAGCTGTAGGTTCGCTGTTAACTAAAACGTCTCTCCCTTGTTCTTTCTGATTATTATACAGCAAATATTCAATGGCGCAAGAGTTTGGTTCACAATTATCTATCTAAATTTCCAAAGCTTCAGACTTGTAAAAGAGTTTTCTTAGCTTCCTAGCTTAGCCTGCCCTATCACTTTATTTCAGCTTATGAATTTCTTAAGCTTTTACAGCAAGGTCAGAAAGTTGAGCCACGAGGAAAAAATAGTCTTGCAGCAACCAAGAAGAATGTGAACACCAATATCACTTCTCAATAATTCTTCGTACCAAACAACCATGAACTGAGTTTTCTGTAATTTTTGGATGCAACCGAAATCTCGTGATAGAAAAGATTTGTACCAAGCTATTTTTTCGCCCGATAGTACATGAAGCTTCCAAAACCTCCATTCATTTTTATTACAGCAGTGACGACCTCCAAGTGTTTATGCCAGTGAACCATATCACCGTTGCAAATTTTTGCAAATTTTAAAATAGAAGCTAGGGTTATCAGTGTATGCTCGGGCAAATCGCGTCCAAGCATTTTAATTGCTTCATGAAGATAAGCGTGGCCAACCTCTTGATTTTTAGATCTTTTCTGATAAAATGAAGTATAAGCAACCAATACGTATAGTTATCTTTCTGAGTAGTGGGTATAAAAAACGTCTAAGAAAGAGTTTAATTTGCCGGAAGACACGCAAATCGTGCTAGCCAAATGGAAACTATAATATTCAAACATTGGAACTCCAATTTTGTCAAGATAAAAGGCGTACTGCGGAGTCGGTTCTTGAAGTAATATACTGTTGGTGGTAAGATTTTAGTTTGCATTGGCATAAAGCATTTGTTTGACTCTGAATAAACAAATCGGCCTGCAGAATAATTTGGAGAAAGTTGATTTCGAGAATACCTTCATCAATAAAGGGCCATTGACTCCTGGTCACTAGAAGTTGATTCGGATGCCTAATACTAAGATATTTTACACCACATTCACCTTCATCGCAATCAACAACAATCTTAAAAACCATGATTCTAGAACTTTGACAAAGACTGGGGATGGTTATTAGAGCCTTCTAACCTCTTGCAGATATCGCTAAAGGACTAATACTGGAAGGCCCTGAGCATTTTAGAGTTGTATCATTTAAATAGGCTGTCTTTTCGTTTTGTTCGATAGCTTTGAGACCCATTACGGGACTCTTCGAAGTTTCATGATGTAGGAGTGAAGTCGTAAAAGCTTGCGGTTTGTTAAATTGCGAGTAGCTAGCGCCAGGATAGTAATTAAAGTCTCGAATCAAACTCTTGTTTTGGAATTCTTAGAAAAAATATGATGGAAAATAAGAGAAACAAGAAAAAACAGGTGAAAAAGCAAAATATTTCAATAATCCAGGTGTATCTTGAGTATGCTGGTTCTTCAAGACAGACGGAAGAGAATCTTTTTAATTTATATGGCACGCAGGCAACTTATAGGAAAGATTTTGACACGCCGATTAAGGTATTCCGTGGAATCAAGGACGCACTGAGATAAAATGTTATGCTATACAAGAAATTTTCACCGGAATATCATATTCAAAAAAAAAGGTTCCCTAGCTGGTTTGTATCGATTTGCGATGATTGGTGCAAGTTTGCTATCAGGCTACTACCGCTAGATACATACTTGATGAATTTCAACGTTTTTTTCCCCAAGAACGAATCGAAATTCACATCAGACGTCTAGGCTGTAGCATCGTTAAAGGAGTGGACTGTCTTTTGGAACGTTTTGGACACTCTTCATTTCTGTTATTGAAAAAAGCAAAGGACGGGCGTAGAGGATATCTCAAGAGAACAAGCTATCAGTTGACCTGTGAAACAGTTGGCACCTTGTAAGCTCCTCACGCTATGGCCTGGCTGTTCTCAACTATAACTAAATACAACATGCCCATTTCCAGCCCTATGGTTGTCGTACTCATGCAAACAAGGTGTCGTTTGCGATTTATACGCTCATATTCAGGAAGACAGTACTCATAGTACAACTTCAGAGGAACGCAAGCAAAATATTCCGGCTTCCCTTTGTTTCACATTGCTTCTTTTGTTTGTGACCGGTGAAACAACACTTTCGTGACCGCTACTGGGTATGTTATCTATTAGGATATCTATGATTGTGAGTATCTCTTATATCCGAAGTGTTGAGAAACTGTTAATGTGAAATGGAAACGGAAAAATACTCTGCCCGAAAAAATAAAGATCTACCGACGAAAATAGGAGAGGGCGGTAGCTAATAAGTAATTCAAAAGTATTATAATAAAAATACAAGATAGCTTCCCAAAATTAGTAAACATCAATGAAATGGAGTAATACTTTTCTCTCGAAGATTGAGTCGCTACTGTGACTTTCAGAATATATTTGCTATATCTTAAATTCGAGGAAATGTTGATATTATTACTCATGTGCACAAAGGTTGCAATAATACTTAAATAATTTTTTCAGAGGAGTTTGCTCTAAAGTTACAAAATGTGACAAAATTTACATCACATATCTCACAAGTGAACATTCGATTTGCGCCATCTATTGTCATGTACTGACATCTATAAATCTTTGTATTAAAAATAATGAAGCCTGCATTGAATATGGGCATATATCAACGACTATTAATGTATCTAGATTACTGTCCTTGTGGACCTTGCTTCAGAGAAGACCTCCCTGCCTTAAGAAGTTCATCACATAAAAGAAGATTAGAAGCAATGGACGTCGCAGAAGCGATGCTGTTGCGTAATACTCGGTAAGAGTCATATATTCCCTCAATAGAAGGATCCATGGGTTCACCAGTGGCAAGATCTATGCCAACATTATTCCCTTCGGCTTGCTCTTCTTGCAAAGCACCCAAAGTCTCGAGAGTATCAAAACCTGCATTTGCAGCAAGAGTTTTAGGAATGATAAGCAAAGCCTCTGCAAATGCCTGGACTCCAAATCGTGTCTTGCCGCGAACAGTCTTACTATGCAAAAAATCACCTAGCAAATGCGCTGAAGCAGCAATCTGGAATGCGCCGGCACCAGGTATGACAGATTTGTCTGTAATAGCATTAGAAACACTTCGCAGACCATCACGAACAGCATCTTTGATTTGGGCAATAGAGTGCATAGTCGGACCCTTAATTAGGATGGTTACACTTTTTGGATCCTTGACTTCCTCAACAAAAGTATACTTTTCTTCGCCAAGCGTGTGCTCGTAAACAAGACCAGCCCATCCAAGGATATCGGCAGCCAAATCATCAACACTGTTCTGAGCAACACCTCCACAAACAAGTTGAAGACGTTCCATATTTCGTCTCTTAGCTCTTCGTAGAGCCAGAATTCCGTTTTTAGCAAGGATATCCAGAGACATGGGATCAATACCCTTCTGGTTTATAATAACAAAGCCTTTGCTTGGGTCATTGCCACAAACTTCTTTTTTGAGTTCTACAATTTTGCGAAGTTTGTCATCGACAAACTTTCGCTCACTCTCCACTAGCTTATCGCGCTGTTCTGCTGAGCTGTAAAAAAAACCTGAATTCACTTCACTCTTTTCGTACTCGAGAGATACATTCAATGTCAAGATATGGGCATTCTCCACGCGCTTGGGCATATCTGGGTGACGGGCACCATGGTCCAAAACAAGACCCTTGATCAAAGAAGTCTCTGTGCTTGTTCTGTGTTGCATGGTGGCAATCTCAATCATGTGCAAATCTAATCTTTTTTCCGAATTATGAATAGTCATGACGGCATCGGTGACAACAGGGGTCAAGATTTGAGCAAGTTTACTGTTAACTTTTGTAGTTAGCGAACTACGTGATACTGCCAATAGCAGCTCCCGATCAATCTCGACGTCTTGCTTAAATGTGTTGAGAAACTCAAGAATCTCCTGCCGTGCCAAATCAAAGCCTTCCGTAACAAGTCTAGGATGAAGTCCCTCTGAAATGAATCGCTCAGCCTGTTTCAACAACTCACCAACATACAAGCAAACAGAAGTAGTACCATCCCCTGTGATTTCGTCTTGTGCAGTGGCAGCACGAGCAATCATTACAGCAGTAGGGTTCTGAATCTGCATCTCAGACAACAAAACTTTTCCATCCTTAGTAAGTTTAATGTTACCAGAGCCATCGACAAGCATCTTGATAGTACCCTTTGGGCCCAAATTGCTAGCAAGAACATTTTGCAGACCTTGAGCAGCAGAGATATTTACACTCAAAGCTTGATTCCGCCGTAATGACTCGGCTTTGGGATTTAAAAGTTGAATTGCTGTAGACATTATGTGATTGCACCTGGTTCTTTGGGGTTCAATGCTGAAAGCCTTTTGGATTTAAAGGTGTTGTGTTCTTTCATGCACCTACGAAAAAAAATTCGGGTGTAAACTTTCGGTAAGCTCAAAAAGTTACCCGGCTAAAAATTATGAAAGTTTTAAAATGATTTGGCCCACGACCGGATCCAATGCAGATTTTCACACAGACTGAGAGTTGCATTAGCAGGATGCCTGAATCAACATGACCAGGAAACTTCGACCATTTAAACGCTATAGAGCGTAGAATTAAATACTGTATAACTTTCACTACTAGCAAAGGCGTAGATATTGAGCGCTTGTGACGTTCAGTAAATATCTACTGATGAGTGTTTCGGGCTTAGATTGAGGTGACTGACACAAGTAGCTAAACTACACACAGGATTCATAAAGGAAAACATCCTCGAATATACTTAATTTACATAATCAATTGGATAGCTCACATTGGTTTCCCCCAATCTTGCTAGTGAATTCAAAATCACAGAGTAGCATGCTTGGTTTCCCTCATGTGCTTGGATGAAATCCAAGAGAAATCTAGCGCCATTGCTCATTTGAGAATTACCATCGTATTGTGTAATTCAATTGAATTCAGCAGGAGGGGGTCTTTTCAAACAAATAGCTAGAAAAATGTCATATAATCTTTCAGGATTTTACATAGGACAATAAACTGATTTATCAGCCTCTTGAAATTAGCAAAATTAATGACATCTTGCAACAGCGACCATGAAACAGATGTAATCAATCCTGTACGCTGAGTCTTCAGTTATCTCAGTGGGAATGATAATAATATTGTTGAAATAAATAAGGTAAGTGGAGTAGGGATTGCGAAAAGTTTTTGTCACATCACATCTCCACTCAAGTTCAATGTCGCTGAGAGGACCAAGACTACCACCCCAAGAGATCAGGGAAAACGACAGCGGAGAAAAAGCATGTTCTCCTGAGAGAACTGGATCTTTCGTTAAGAAAAGCGGAAGCCTTCTAAAATATAGTGAACTAGGTTTGGAAGGCTTAATTTTAATGAACAAAAGATTACAAGATAAGGTTAAAATGATAAATAAATTTGAAACTTATGAGAAAGAAATAGCTACCACGGTTTGACGAGTGATGGCTAAGAATGCAAAGTTATCAGAGAGGGCAACAGACTGAAAGACATATTGATAGTCCGGCGGAAGTATTTTAGTACTTGAACAACATTAGAGAAACCATTCAGGAGATTGCTTTGACTCAAAGCAAAACGAAGGTACACTTGGACTAAATCATGACCAAAACCATGGAGAAGTTAAAGAGAGCAATACCGCCGGCCAAGGCCATAAAGTTTGCAGCAATGGAAATCTTAAAAGCGCATACACCTCGATAATACGCGCCATTGCAAAACCCTTTAGCGTGGTAATCAATTTCATAGAAGATGATCTGCGAAACATTGTGATTAGGAAACTAAAACGTCAAATTGATAAGAAAATTCAACCAACTACTATTGCCAGATTTGAGTAGAGTCGACGAGGAAACTTAATAATATCGTTCTAAGAGGCACCAGAAACTACTGCCAAGAAGTCTGAAGTATTCAGAAAGTCTTTGTAGACGGCCTCGTGATATAAAGTTGTTGTAGATGTAGTTGCCAATGGTGAAATCGTCAAGGGCGAAAGGCTACCGGATAAACTTAAACCTGAAACTGAAATTGAAATTGCAAACAACATCATTCTGGAGTTTAAACCACATGCGGTAGGAGCAAAGCTCTTAAGAATAGCACTAAGAATGGTTTCTCTCTAGTTCTAGCTTTTCAAAAAAAAGGAGGGTTATTCTCGACCGCTCAAAAAAGGTACACTTCTATTTAACCAGCACTAACGCATAATATAGTGGGAACAGGGAAAAGTTAAGGACCTAAAGTCTTTTTCATAAGAGGCGTGAAGCTTTACCAAACTAGCATCCAAGCATAATAACTAGAGTTAGGGACGTGGACAACAGATGGACAAAACTAAAAATTTGCAAAGTGCACTGCCAAAAGAAAATTTAACTTTCGGACTATCTTCACGAAATGAAAGAATTTGATATTATCTGAACTCAAAAAACCCCGATGGACTAAGGCATGCTCCAAAATATCCACAAAATGGTGAGCCAATTATGCTGGAAATGCAAAGATACAAAGTAAGAGGAGTGACAGTAATCAACAAGCGTTTACTTCAATCTCCGCCAGTGTGAGATCAAGGGACTTACCGATGGGAACATGGAGACTATAATTGTTGGAAAACTAGCAATAACCGTATAACAGGATGCTTGTAAACCCGTTGCCTTGGATGGCCGAAGTAGACTGCCCAAGTAACTGCGTTATTGCAAAAGACTTTAAGTTTCACTACAATACATGGCAAATAGGAAGACTATTTGAGCGCCAGGCTACGGAGTGGTATAACTGGGCATTTAGAAAATGGTTATTAACTACTGTTTATACTCTATTTACACCCACAGAAGTAGTCCGGCAATAAACCTTTTTTGCACATGTTACGTTCAACAGTTTGGGCATTTTAGATAGTGAAGATACCAGTTCTAATATTTTTTTTCCAGGAGAATATGGACACTCCAAGTTGAAGCGTAATCCTCCCCATTTAATGTAGAAAAATGACACAATATTTTGTTACAAGATAATTTTTAATTTTTACACATCCTTTGCATAATAAAAGGTAGGCTTCATACGTTTCTATCCAAAGCTACTTAAGTTGATAAGGATGTGTCTATTTTTGCGCCCGCTAATGCAGAAATCTGGAGACTTTTTTTTAATCTTTATCTAAAAAATGATAATAAACCTCTTAATCTCCCTCGGAGGATGTCCCCAAGAATTAATGGTCTGGTAGGAGAGACTCACTTGGAACATGCAGTCTTGAACATTAACTAAGATGCCGCAGCGGAACTATCTGGCTGATCTCGAGACCTCATTTTATTAGCAATGAAAAATGGGGATTTTAGACGTTTTATGTTTCTACTCATCAAGAACCTTGGAAACGGTACGGCAGAAGATATAAAATTGTTAAGGGATTTTCGGCTTCCTGTTTGGACAAGATTCATGGAGTCCGACCATTTGAGGTTGGTAAAATATGCGATAAAATTGCTATTAGGGTCATTACGTCTGCTATATTTGATATATGTTAAATTTGAGGAAGTATTATATTTATGGTACTACGTCCCATCCACATGTGTAACGACAAGTTGTTAAAGTACAATGGTAGCTAAAGAAAGCTGATGTAAAATTTTGAAGCCTTACTTTAAAATTTAATATAGGCAAAGGAGGCCAACTCAAAATATGAAATAATATTTAATTCCAACCTTCAAAGGGGGTTTACGTTTAAAAAATACAAGTGGTGAAGTTGGCCCTAATTTAGAATTTTTATCATCTCAGATTTGCCTATTATATTATTATGCTTAGCTTATATATTTGCTTCAGATTGCGTGTTTTTGTTTTCTAACTTAGCTTACAAGAATCTAGGTTATATTTATTTGTGTCAATATTATCTTTATTTTTAAACTCCCTATCCAGGCAGTATTACGGCCAGAGAAGATTTTATTTTAACATTTTTTTTGAAGAATAAAAAGTAGTCAATGATAATTGAAATATATAAAAAGTGAATAATGGAACTCCGGCTTCATATGGTACATGAGTAAACTTTAGTGCTCTTCTCAAGAGGTCAAATAAATAAGATTTAATAGCTGTGCAGACATTTACCTAATTGATCACAATTAATTAAATGTTGGTTCAGTCTTGATTGTGATTTCAACTTCAGATGGACTGCCAGAACTGGTAGTATACAAAGTATAGCCGTAGATTTTGGAACTTTCTCTAGCATAAAATTTATTGCCTCCTGAGTAAGTAAGGTAGTTTTGTCCGTCAATATTGGTTTGGTCAAAGCCTTGACCCCAAACACTAATGGTAAGTTCGTTTTCGGAAGACGCCAAATATTTTACTATTTTGTAAGAATTATACGCAATTCTGTTATCGGAAGTCCATGTTCCGCGAGAGGTTCTCTGGGAACCGGGAATAACAGACATCATTATGCTATTTCCATCGTAAAAAATGGGCTGGTGGTCGAGACGGGGATTGGTACTGTTGGTGAAAAGATAAACATAGTGGTTATCCGCCACAACTATTGAGGCAATGGTAGCAATGACTCCAGCAACAGTAAAGTACATTATTACAATTAAATACAGTCCAAATAATCGAATAATAAGGAAGGGTAGTAAAATTGAAGCGTTTTAGAAAGAAAGAGAAATCATAAAAAATAGGAGGGAAAAGTTCTTAATATAATATTTTTGACTGAAATATTCTCACTGGACTTAGTCGCGTAGAAATCATGATTTGTAAACTAATCTTCTATAACCAACAATAATGGTCAAATATTAAAGCTGTGTAATGTTATAATGTTATTTACAAAAAGATATTTTGATATATTGGATCTCCCAAATTGAATTCAAAATAAAGGTGATCTAAATGGGTTTAATACAAAAACATTGCTCACTATCGTATTTTTAATAGTAAATTTTCAAATTCATTTCCATTTGAGAATTTTACCTATCTGCATGACTGCGCGAGGTACTTGAAAAGTTTATTAAAAAGAAAAAAAGGTTTAACAAGAAAAAATATCAAACTTTCAAAGAAAGGCTCCACTCTTTAGTAAACCCTTTAAGGCATTGTGATTTTCTAGTGTGTCTGTTCTAGCTATTAGTGAACTTGATTTTGAAACAAATTTAAAAGCGGTTTACTAAAAATTATAACTTTTAATAAGCCGAAAAATAATGCTTGGGGAAAGGCTAATCCCGTGAGGTGTCTAACTTCAAATTCAGTCAAAGTAATATCTGGACAATTTTCACTAATTAATAAACGATGGAAGAAACGTGTTCGTCTAAAGACTATCAGACCAGATTTGGAGCTAATGATATTAACAGTTTTTCAAAATTAATATGCACCAAATATATCTGCAAGTCACAGTCAATCTTTGAGAGAAAAGTTATTTTTCACCTCAAATGTTTTTTAACTTGGCAACTTATATAACATAACATATATTTTTAGAGTCACAACTTATAGAAATAAACAAAATATAGACAAAATAAAATAATAAGAAATTAAAATAAAATAAAAATAACGTGTTTAGAACACAGGTTGGACTGCTACCTGATGATGATAAATCAG